>JAKUCV010004528.1:180201-212790 GCA_028386065.3 Turnera subulata
TATGAAATGCATGAGTAAAACTTGTTTTATTTTGAGCCAATGCCTAAGAGAAGTTGAGTGTTTTACCTTGTACAAATGGGTCCTAACTTCTCTTGCTCTTCTTGTACTTCAACTCTTGATCATATCTTCTCTTGAATTCTTGATCACTTTGGTTGAGCACTTGTTTGCTTGATTTCTTTTTGCTTCAAGGTTGTCATCAATTGAGCCAAAATTGTCATTATCAAAACTCTGAAATGAAACAAGGAGGCATGAGTTCTAACACCATGTGCCGTGTTAAATGTCTTTTGAAATTCAGAATCAGCTTTTTTCTCTTAGAAAGAAAAAAAAAATCAGCATGAAAAAAACAAAAAAATAAAAGGAGGAAAATAGAAAAACAAATTTTAAAAATTAAAACATAATGGGACTCATATTTACGCAGGGTATGATAAGTGAAAGCGATATAAAAACGCACCAAAAGGTTCCGTCCCATATCCCAAACGCAGCATAAAAAAAGACATAAAAGTCGATCGGCATTTTGGATTTTCCTATGGAGACAACATTAATTAATACGTGAGTTGAGTTGAGGGACAATAATAATTAAAACAAACTAATGTGCGGGATGCGTTTTGCCAAGATTATTCATCTGCTACATAATTGGCGATGATTCCAAAAAAAAAAAAATAATTGGCGATGATAAAATGTTTAATTTTTTGTTTATTTGTAACAGTTAGAATATATATTGTCATTAAAAATCTGTAGAAGCCTTAGTCCAGAAATCTCATATTAAAACCATTGTTAATATGAAAGTCAACCTGCAATAACCTTTTTTTTTTGTTGTTGTTGGTTCCGTATAAGCGAGGACTCGAACCGTAGAAAATTTTTATTAGAAAATTCACCCATCATATCAAAGTCCGCAACACGAGTCGAATCCGAATTAGTCGGAACAAAGCTCCTGATACAAAAAATTTGAAGGAGCCGTCCAGAAATCTCATCTGCATAATTTTGTTATGTCCGCAAACTGGTGTAGAATTTGTTAAGAAAAATTTAGAATTTTCTTAACGCATTAGGGCTTTTCCCTTTTTTACCAGTTAATCAGTTGGGAGACTGAGCAATAACTTTAATTGGGGGTGGTTAGATTACAACTACTACCATGCTTGAGAAAATACAAAAAGCAACTGTAGAAGAAAGTCAACTTGCAAGCCAATCCTTAACAGATATAGGAAAATGAACTTCATCAACTATAGATGAATCTACATAGGAAAAATAATTTCCTAAAAAATATATCTCTGTATTAACTATAACTATATCTAGCCGGATAAGCAAATTTTGAAATTTTGTGTTAAAAATATAAAACCATTGTTAATATAGGAATCGTCCATAACTACTTTAATCAACTTCTACTAATCATTATTATATTTCTCCTAGAGGATAACTGCTATACATATATATAATAATGGATAGTATAGTCCGCACCGCAGACAATCATACAAAATGTGGGGCATAGGGAGGTATGGGAGAGACAGCCGAGTGTTTTTTTTTTCTTTTTTTTTTTGTCGTGAATTAGAGTTTTCTTGGTTGATATGTTAGAAATATATCATTACACAATATTGTGGCTAAACTAGGGGTGGAACAGACACTCATCCATTACAATTCGGGATCTTTAATGACTCTCTTCCAACCCAATCAGCTGCTCTGTTGGCCAAACGGCTAATGTTGACGAATTCAATCTGCTGAAAACCTGGGCAGCAACTCTTGATTTCCTTCATTATGGTATCAATTCTCCATGGTGTCGCCTTTAATGATTCTGCGCACAATTGTTGAGTCTGTCTCCGCCGATACTTTGGGGTATCTTATGGCTAATGCTAGTTTGATAGCCTCCTTCACAGCCTCAGCTTCGGCTTGTCAAGATTGTTTTTCCCCTGCTCTTTTTTGCTATCACTTCCACCATTGTGCCATACTGCCATTTATATTTCTAGCTACCAGCCTACCACCCCTATTCCTATCTTTCCATTGGAGTTTGAAACACATACATATTGCATTGCATACTCTTAATTACTCTGTAAGATATGGAACCTACAGTCCATTTCAATTCCACTACCCTGGTGAAATCATCAACTGATCCATCTAATGGCTCCCTTCCAAGGAGGATAGAGTTTACGCCAATGGACCTTCAACGTCTTCCCATAAATTACATGCAGTTCGGCCTTCTTTTCAACAAGCCAACACCAAAACAACTGGAAGAAGAACTTATAGGAAACAATGTAATAGACCATCTCAAGGATTCCCTCTCCCGCACACTTGAGATCTTCACACCCTTGGCGGGTCGTCTTGCCGTCACCGAACACCAAGACAAGGCAAGGTCTTTCTACCTGGACTGCAATAATGGTGATGGCGCCCTGTTTATTGACGCAGCTGCTCCTGGTGTTACCGTGGCTCAAATACTGGAGACTTCCTGTGTTCCTGAGGTAGTCTATTCCCTGTTGCCGATGGAGGGAGTCCGTAACTTCGAAGGAGTTTCGAAGCCATTGCTCGCAGTCCAAGTGACCGAGCTCGTTGACGGCCTTTTCATCGGTATCGCTATGAATCACACCGTTGCTGATGGTACGACTTTCTGGCATTTCGTTAATACTTGGTCAGAAATCTCTAGATCGTTATCTTCTGCAGGAGAAGAACCATCACAACCTGCTCCTCTTCTCGAACATGATAGGTACCTCGATGGCATCGAGCACCCCGTTCGGATTCCTGATTCTGTGTACCAGGAAACAGTTGTTGATCACCATGACAGGCCTCCTAATTCGCCGCCGGGGAAGGTCAGGATTTTCCATTTCACGAAGGAAAGCATTGCAGCTCTTAAAGCAAAAGCCAATGCTGAGATTGGCAACACAACTGCTAATTCCAATACATCAATCTCGTCCCTTCAAGTAATCCTCGCCCATTTCTGGCGATCCATGACCCGTATCAAAATGCTTGAAGCAGCAGCGGATGCAAAAGAAGAAACCACCCATTGCAGGGTAATAATGAACGTGAGGCACAGGCTCCGGCCACCCTTGCCTGATGAGTACTTCGGGAACGCCAACATCGGAGTGTCGGCAACTGCAAGATCAGGTGAGTTGCTGGAGCATGGACTAGGCTGGGCCGCACTACAGATTAACAAAATGATTCATCAACAGACAGATGAAGAAATCAAGAGGAAATTGAAGGCTTGGGTGGAGCGACTCCAGGCACCAAAACCAGTGGGTATTGGTGGTCTGGTGGTTGGAGGCTCACCCCGGTTCAACGTCTACGGCAATGATTTTGGGTGGGGAAAGCCGATCACAGTGCGAGGCGGAAGAGAAAAGGTTTTGGATTGTTTAATTTTCTCACATCCTGGAGCTGGAGAGGACGGAAGTGTGGACATTCATGCTTGCCTCAGTCCTGAGATGCTACTCGCCATGGAAAATGATACAGAGTTCATCACAGCTTTATCTACATAATCAATACATTGTATATATGTAAATATATATATTGTTCGGTAGATTGATGTTGGTTAAAAGCCTGTAAAGTAGTAGGGATGAGTTTGACTGATCAAAAAACTGATCTTATATATTGTTTCCTTGTTAAGTGGTCATGAGTTCTGTAAAGTTACTGATGGAGGTAAGTTACCAAGATAAGTCTATTTTGACTCTGCATGTACTTAATTTAAGGGCTCCATATTCTAGAACTATATTGCTAATTGTTTCTATGCTCCAAACAGTGAACATGTAGGTAAGTTGGATCTAGTTTGTGCATCTCTCAACCTATCCTAGCTCAAATGCAGATAAATGGCGGTTCTAAGTCATACATGCCAGTATACTAGTAAATTTCAAGATGACGAGCAAAAAATGCATTATTCCATAGAACTCACTTGGCAGTCGCCAGAACCCACAGGAGCAAATTAAAATATTGCACTCACGGACAGAAATGCTGGCCTTATCACATGGAACGAAAGAACCAAATATTAATCCCAACCTACGAGGCAAAGAATAACAAATTAGATATGACTAAGTACTTTCCATGACCTTTTTGGAACAAGATACTCAAGAAGGACATTGGCATATCCAATTATATGATATGCTCCAATACAGTGACATCAAAGAAAACTGCCGATAGGTACTCTAAGTTTGGACTTTGTCCAATTGTAGACTTAAATTTTAACACAAACTTAAGAGCAGCAATATCATGGACTTCATTTATGAGTAATAAGCATTGACAGTCGAATGGCAATCAACTGAATGTTAAGAATCATAAGAAAAAGGAAGGACAGAACCACAGAATAAGAAATGAGGGAAATGGAGACAGAGAAAGCAAATTCTCTTTAATCAGTTGAATACTTACAAGATTACAATCATTTGGTATAAAATTCATCCAGTCTTGAGCCTCCAAACACGGATGTCTACTCCCTTCTACTATGATATCACCCACCTCCTATTATAGAATAGCCAGAAAGGTAGATAACATCACAGTGAAAAATAGTTCTTTCCCTATTTAGGGTGAGCACGGTGGAAAAGGACAAGTAGATTATTACTGATGGAATGATGTCTGGTCTTGTATATGGAGTTGGACAACTGCAAGCCAAATCAGCGAAGCTGAGGGAGACATCCAATTCAGAAAGCATACCTGCTAAAACTTCAAATACCTGTATCACGGATCGAATTTTTATTATACCAGAACAAGAACCAGAGAAAGGAACTGTATATGACAGAAACTGATACCTAGCTAAGATGAAGAATTACAGCTGCAGTACTATTGGCGGGACCAAGAGCGCATCCTCCACATCTGAGAGTGAAGTGGTGTCTGGAATTGATGAGATTTCCATAGAAGCGAGAAGTTGCACTCTTGGGGGTACTAAGGTTAAACCCACAAAGTGTGCTAGGAAAGAGAAAAAGCCTAGCTAGGCCATCAAGGAATTCTGCATTTCATACTCAAGCAAAGGAGTCTAGAGAGAAGGCAAGAGCAAGAGCTAGAGAGAGCACAAGAGAAAAAATGTGGAGCCGAAAGATCAGTAATGAATCAAAGCCAGCTGCAGGAGAAGAAGCAGCAAACCATGAAATGAACCACATAAGCGGTTGGAGTCCATTTGAAACGGGTGAAGAATCCGGTACTTATCAAAGTCACAACATAAACCCTTCCATGGAGGTACCAACATAAAATTTCAGGTATATGGCGTTTTTGGTACAATATGTCGCATCTTAATAACAAGGAAAAAGGTTACACAGGGCTTGAAGAATAAGTTATCAGGATATGAGATGCGCAGCTGTTTCTGGCAAAACAATTACATACTTGGAGCAATGTGAACTCCATATATTGTTGGTACAGTTTCTCTTGAAATTAATATCCTTGACCCTTGAAATTTTCTCTTCAAAACAATATAGTAACAATTTGTACTTCCTAACTATGTCCCTAGCTAAAAACGGTTAGTCCGATTAACATTGCTTGTTGATTGTTTGTTTAGGTAGCTCCTCTCAAAATTAAACCCATCTGATTACCATGCGCCTATTTTCCTAATATGATCATAAAATAACTGAAGTATACAATGATAGACCCACCACCAATTGCCTGATCAATTGTCTCCAAATATGTATTGGCTAGTACATAGAACTTTTTTTTTTTTGTGAAAAAAGGCAAGCAATTGAATGGAAGATGAGCAACCTAAACCAAAGTAAATTGAGTAAGCAAGTTGAACGTCTGAATGATGTAGGATAATTCCCTTGTAAGATTTGCTAGACTTCATATTAGAAATATTCTCACGCTTGTACTGAAATAAAACTAAGCAAAGTACTAAATTCACTTGTTAGCAACAACAATAGGTGCCAGTGCCATACATCATATGCGAAAACTTTGTGGATTGTTTAATTTTCTCACATCCCGGAGCTGGAGAGGACAGAAGTGTTGACATTCATGCTTGCCTCAGTCCTGAGATGTTAGAGTTAATCACAGCTTTATCAGTAGCTTCTTCTTCATCTGCTTATGTGTCTGCCGATGGTGATGCTGTTCTATATCTTTACTCTTTTTTAGACCTATTATAATAGGCTAGTATCCATCGATTAGCTCGGTTTGTCCTACGTTTTAGCTTAACTCATGGTATCGGCTGTTGTCTAAGGGTTGACCTTAAGAACTTTGATCTAGCGGCCGTTAGAAGTGCTTTATAGCCACCATTACGGAATTGGAAAGATTGGCAAAGGAGATGTGAACACATCCCACACCAATCTGTCCCCATTCATTTGAGCATTTTCCCCAGAAGCTGGGAACCAAAGTTACCCGCCAAAGACTATCCAAGTCCCTACGCAGTGCAACATAATGGGAAACTGAATACCCTGTGCTTTACAACCTGCTGAATTAACTTACAATTCCACAATTATGCATTATCGAATTCTAAAAAAAAAAAAGCCTCTATATCGTTTCTTTATTGTTCCTGCGTAACTTGTATCGAAAATGTTGGGTATTAGCTTTTTTGGGTTTAGGGATATTCTATGTTATTGGGTTTTAATGATTCAGGTAGGATTCATATCTTGTTCATAGATTCTCTATAAATAAGTGTGTGAGTTTTATTTTATTTTTTTTTGGTAGAAAAAGGAGGGGCGAGCCCTATATTAACTTAAATAGTAGACTGAAAAGACACACGAGGGGTAGCAACCCCCATTACATCATGAGAAAGCAAATACTTAACAGAATCTGGAGGATGCGGAAGCAAAATAAAGTCCTGAGACCAAACTGATGCAGCCCGAGCTAGAGCATCGGTGACTTGAATAGCCCCCCACAGAACAAACTGAAATGAGACCTCCCAGTTGCGTTGCACCAGTGCATAGAGATTCTGGAGCATCCCCGATGGTAAGCCAGGCAGATGAGTCCCATCCCGCAAGTGGAAAATCAGAGAGTGACAATCAGATTCCACCTCCACCCGTCTATAGTCACGATCCCAAGCTAACTCCAAACCAGCCCGAATAGCCCAGCACTCTGCATATAACACCGAGCTCGTACCAAGAGAAGCACCAAAACCCATCAACCATCGACCAGTATGGTCCCTCATAACACCCCCTGCACTTGCTCCCTACAACACCGAAACCGCCCCGTCTGTATTCACTTTGACCTACCCCATGGCTAGGGGAGACCAAGAGACACCCGCCAAGGCACGAATACCCTGAAATGCACCTATTGGCCCAAATGCCATGGAGGCCACCTGCACCTCCTGAACCCGTGCCAATATGGTGTATAATAGCCCAGAAGAGGAGTCGTTTGACCTTCAAAAACCACCAAATTTCTGTCTAGCCAGATGGAGTGAATAGCTATCGAAAACAACACATTCCAAGATGCAGCAGTGCGGTTCGAAGCAAAAGCATTAGAAAGATTACTAGCACACCACCGAGAGAAATCCAGATGAAAAAATAAACCCCATGAACTGGGAGCAACAAGGTGAGACCACAAGTTCTGAATGATAGGACAGTCGCGCAAGGTATGCAACAATGACTCCGGGTTGCGCAGACACCGAGGGCATAATGACGATGCACCGAGGTGCCGCCTACACCATTCTGCTTTTGTGAGCAATCTGTCGTGCAGAACTAACCAAAGATACGACCGCACCCTCTAGGGCACCTTAACCTACCATAATTTCTTCCACACTCCCACTTCCTTGTCCCAGTTATCCGAGCAAAGCAAAGCATAGGCTGAAGTGATGGTAAATTCCCCATTCGCAGCACCCAACCAAGAAGGCCAATCAGGACCAGCATCCCATACCGGGGTAGCGACTGTAGCAAGCTGGTGGCACACCACCATAAGGAGAAAAATCTGTAAAATATCCCACCTCCACTGGCCTAGATGATCCACATAATTGGCCACCAAACACCCCGCAAACTCCTCCGGGATCGGCACAATTGCCAGTGAGGATAACAAGCCAAGATCCGAACACCATAGGTCCACCCAGAAACGAGCTATAAAACCATTACCCACCGTCCAAGTAACCCCCTGCAACAGATGCTTCCATTGCTAAAAAATGCCTCGCCACAAAGGCGAAGCTCTCCCTCGAGAAATAGCACTCGGAATAGGAAGAAAATTGACATTATACTTGGAGCATAAAATCCTAACCCACAGAGCATCACGTGAAGTAAGAAGGACCCAAGCTAGCTTCATAAAAAAACAGTTATTCATAACACTAGCGGGTCGAATCCCAAGCCCACCCGACTCCTTAGGTAAGGTAATGGTCTCCCAATTAACCAAATGGATTTTCCTGTTCTCCGCCGACCTACCCCAAATAAATTGTCTACACTGTGCATCTAACTCATGACAAATGCTCTTTGGAAGCCGAGCCGTCTGCATAGTATAAGCCTGGAGGGAAGTAAGTACCGACTTAACCAATGTTATTCGGCCAGCCAATGACAAAGAGCGTGCTTTCCACCCACTCAGACGCTGAGATGCTTTTGTCAAAATCTCCTAATAAGTGAGCCGTTTGACGATCATGGAGTAATGGAACTCCCAAATACTTTCCCAGATTTGCAGTCCTAGGAATATTGCACACACCACTAAGCTGGGCCCCCAACTCATCAGAAACATTCTTAGAGCAGAATAATTTAGACTTCTGATGACTCACATGTTGACCAGACCCTGCATAGAATAAATCCAAACAATCCATCATGCACAACACTTGATCAACAGAGGCCTCTCCAAATAAAAGAAGGTCATCTGCAAAAAAAAAAAACAAATGTGACAATGGAGGGCTATCCCCACCAAAAGAAATCGGTCGCCAGGAGCCTATCTGACACGATCAGAAATAATATGCCCCAGCCTCTCCATGTACAGTACAAACAGGTAGGGAGACAAAGGATCACCCTGCCAAATTCCATGTGAAGGGCAAAAAACATCAGTAGGACTACCATTTCAGAGGATCCTCATCCGAGAAGTGGAGATACACTCCATAATAATCCTAACAATATGAGGTGGTACCTGAGCCAATAGTAATGTCTCCTCCAAGAAAGTCCACCGAATCCTATCACAGGCTTTCTCCAGATCAATCTTTAAAGCCATCTAGCCAGGACCACTAGTACGACTCTTCATTGAATGGATGACTTCCTGCGTGATAACAATATTATCCGTGATATGCCTACCCGAAACAAAACTACTCTGCTCCAGACCCACCAAATGGTTCATCACCTGCTTGAACTGAGAGGCAATTAACTTCGTAATTATCTTATAGGCAACATTGCAAAGACTAATAGGGCGAAATTGGGAAATATGCGATGGATGATCCACCTTTGGTATAAGCACAATAAGTGTATCATTAACTTTAGGGTTCAGTGTCTGGGAAGAAAAGGCCTCCCGCAGAAAATGAAGAACAACCTCAGCAATCAAACCCCATCTGCTCTGATAAAAAAGAGCATGCAAGCCATCTGGACCTGGAGCCTTCAAAGCCCCCATGTTAAAAACAAACCCCCGTACCTCCTCAATAGTGACTGGCGTGCCCTGGTAAGAGCGTCAGATCCTGACTCCCCTCCTCCGCATACAAGTGCGAAAAAAACTACACCACCATTTGTTGCAGGGACTGTGGATCAAAAATCCATTCTCCTTAATTAGACTTCAGGGCCTCTATTCTATTCTTCTTCCTATGCACCTTAGTCGTCACGTGGAAGAAGTGAGTATTACGATCCCCATGCTGAAGCCATTTGCATCTCGACTTTTACATCCACACTAGCTCTTGACGAACGAGGATTTGTTCATATTGCAAATGAAGACTGGATTCCAATTGCCGCATGTGACGAGATGGCCAACGATTCAATGCCAATTCCACCCCCCGGAGTCGTTGGAGTATGCGTCTTTTCTAAAATAAAAAACATTCCCAAAGCATTGCTTTTTCCACAACTGAACAGCCTCTCAGAAATTAGAGATTGTATCAACTATAGTGCCACTATATTGCCATGCATCACGGACCAAACTCGAAAACTGTGAATGCGTTAGCCATGCTGCTTGAAACCTGAAAGGGCGAAAAGAGCCCAAACCCTGGCTAAGCGTCGACTCCTGCAGTAACAAAGTCCTATGATCCGATTTGACCCGCAGAAGATGGAACACCGAAGCATTATCAAAACGATCACGCCAGCTATGATTGGCAAGCATCCTGTCCAGTCTTCTACGAAGCATACCCCGAAACAAAGTAAACCTGGGTCCTTTAATCCCCAAATTTGTGATTCCACACTCCTCCAACCAATCACAAAACCTCGCCAAACTATTAAGTTGTATAGTCACCCCCCCTTGTGTTTCATCAGGGTGAGCAGTAACATTAAAATCCTCCATGAGCACCCAAGGTTCTTGAATCCGTGCACTAAGAGAGACCAATCTTGGCCACAGAGCACTCTGCCGACTCTCCGAGGGACTAGCATACACCGTAGTTAGAACAAACGGTGCCTGCCCATACAGAGTAACCCGAACATGAAGGAGCTGTGTAAATTGTTATATCACGGACACAGTGAAAACCTCAGGCCGCCATAAAATCCAAATCCCACCAGCAAAACCACACGCATCCTCGTGCACCCAACCTTGAAATCCCAACAACCGAATAACACGCTCTTTCGTTACACCGCTATTCTGCGGTTCCAAAATAACTACTAAATGCACTCTATGTTGCTGAACAATATCCCTAAAGGAGCTCGAGAATAACTCGCTTTTCGCTTCTCGACAATTCCGTGACAAGAAATTTAAACTATCCAGTAAAGATAGTGGAAAATTCACAACCAAACTACCACTTCCCACCTTCGAGGATCCCGCAACCTCCGACCAGACCTTATTGCCCCCTACATAGACACCTCCCCTAGTTTTAAATCCAGTTGGCGTAGGAGCATTAGCTAATGTCGGGTCTATTAGCGGCACATTTGCCCTACAAGGCTGCTTTGGGATCCCAGCTTCTAGAGGCTCCAACTCGCTCGTGGGAACCACTTTCGGCTTCTGGCCCTTACACTTCAACGAAAGTAGAACACTAGCTGGAACCTCATCTTGACAATCCATGACCTCATCCCCACTAGATAACCCTTCAGTAACAACCTCTGGTTTTGCATGGCCATGCATGCCCTTGGGGTAAGAAAGCGATGCCTTAAGCTTCTCCTAATCAATACTATCATCTCCCTTTTTCTGACCCCCAGCCTCTGAATCTGAACTCGTAGCTTTAACTAAACCTTCCGGCCGAGCCTTAGGTTTATGCGCTGCCCTTTTCTTCTTGATAATCTGGGCAGGTTCTATAGCCGGGGCTTTGAAAACCATGGAAGCAGCAGAAGTAGAAGAGGATGGCATCGCAGGAGCATCACACATGACCTCATTGAGAAGTTTCGTAGCCGAGCCCAAGTAAAAAGGATTAGTCTCAATTCTAGCCCCAGCAACTTTCAATTTGTCCCGTTGAACTTGAGCCCGTGGCTGTCTCGCCACTTTCATCCAGGACCCAAACTTCCTTGCCTCCTCCTTATTCACAGTTGGTGTAATCAGAGCAATCCCCTCCCCAACCAGCTGAGCCGGCTGTTGAGTCATCACCGGTGTCTCCATTCGTCAGGCCAAGGTACACTGCGAAGTCAGATGTCCCACTACACCACACAAAAACCAAACATTAGGGATATCCTCGTAACAAACTTCAAACCATCATCCCTCAATCTCCACTTTGCCCAGCAAAGGTTTTGTAAGCTCAACTTCAATGGCCAGACGAGCAAACTTCGCTCTCTCCGCGTGAAGTGTGTTAATATCAACCCAGATTGGCCTACCAAACTGTTGCGCAAGAGCCCTCAAAATATCTTGCCAGTACCACTCCACAGGTAGTTTTGAGATCTGAACACAAACCACCGTTCGCGTGGGTTCCTGTGATGCATCAAAACCCGGCTGCCAAGACTGAACCGTAAGATATGACCCCTGTATTGTCCACGGTCCGTCAGCTAACGCCCCTAGCATATTCTTCCCTCTTTTCAAAACGAACCAGAAAGTAATCGTTTGCAAGGTCGATGACCTGAAAGTAGCCCTGAGGTTTCCACAGGGATGCAATTTTAGCACAGATGACCCGATAGCTAAATCTCCTACCCAGCACCTTAGTTATTACAGAGAAGATCCACGGGCAGGCGATATGCGACCTGAATCGATCAGAGAACAGAAACGACGGGCCAGACTCCTTCATCTCCACCCGAATATCATCAGCCTCCAGTTTAAATCCATCATCAGCCCTATAAGGGGACACACCCGAGCGCCATTGCAAGAGCTTATCCTTAAACGAAGGACGAGGCCCTGTCCCAGGAGTGAGACCAGAAGAGGGGTCTGGTGGCTTTGATGGCCCCCCTTGAGCCATGGCGGCCGTCGCCATGTCGGTGCTCCCGTGGGAGTCAGAAGCTGTCGAAAGCCCTGGGGTAAAATCTCAGAGAACTGCGAAAACTTTAGAGCCACGCTAAAAAATTATTTCAAATAGATAAAAAGAGAGTTGTGTGAGTTTTATTATATGTGTAGAAAAATAAGTTGTGAGGAAGGGCACCAACTTGCCGCCTAGTTGAGCTAGTTGAAAAAAATTCATGGAGAGCTGCAAAACTAACAGGTGAAAAAAAAAAAGAAGGGTCTGTTTAAAATTATAAAAATCTGTTCATGTTTCCACTCATATCGTGTCACACATAGTTTACATTGGTTGAGATTTGTTTATTATCATTTATTATAACTATATCTTTGTGTATTTGCCTTAATTTGTGTTTTTAAACCACAGAACACCACTTTAACATATATAGTACCCGTATATTAATAGTTTAACCCTAATTCTCAAGCATAACTCCTCTGAGCATCTCAGTAGGTTGTCCTTCTTCTCAGTGCCTCTCTGTCTCATCTCTCAATAATTTTCGTCTTCTAAATTGTTGATCAATTGTGATGTAATGTTTATATTGTTACTACTACAGTATTGATAAGTTGTTTTTTGGCAAAATTCTAAATGCAATTTTGTTGTATTATCTATCATTAGGTGTATTTTGTCCTTGAAGCAAGACATGGAGAGCACAAAACGATTGTTTAAAAGTTTGTGCAACTCCATCCAACATATCCAAGGTGTGCAATCCTTCAAGCGGATGCATTGTTCATATGAGCACTGAATTCAGGATAAAGATGCAAGTTTACACATATACATATTACGAGATGTGATTACCTATTATTTATTTGTATTTGTATATACTTTTGTCATGTAGGGTCTACGAAATAGAGATTTCATCTGTGAATTCCCAGATCATATCCTTCATTTGATTGTATCGAAATTAACCTTGAGAGATGCTGTTAGAACAAGTGCCCTATCACATAAATGGAAGGAGCTGATTAGCTCATCATCGTTGACCCGGTTTGATTTTACTATCGAAAGTATGCTCAGGGAAGAAATTTGGAAAGATTCTTCGTGGCAAGAAAAGAAGGCTATTTTGTTGGAACAGTTAATCAGTTTTTGGCGTTTTATCAAGGTGGTCAACATCATGAACCATTACACACTTTTCGATTGTGTTTTCCAGATCTGAGGAGAGACTTTTCGGATGATATCAATGGGTGTTTTCGGTTTGCCACCAGAATGAGATCTAAAGAGTTAATCTTGCTTTTGAGTTGTACTAAGACTTACAAGAAGAACAAATTTCTGCTTACTGTTGAGGCTTTTGAGTGTGAAAACCATGTTTGAAGTTCCTGGCCCTGAGGGGATGCCTGTTGGGACCGAATTTCGCCAACCATCTCCATTCCCTACAGAGACTCGACTTTATTGCTATGCTTTTATCACAGTATGATTTGCAAGGCATGGTTTCTTATTTGGTGAACCTCAAAGCATTGAAATTCAAGGATTCAGGACTTCCTGAAGAAATCTGCCTTGCCAAATTACGGCACCTGCGGTATTTTGTTGTTGAACAGTGTGATAACCTAAAGACAATTAAGTTCTCTAACGTGAATCCTCAATCTTTGCACTGCTATTCGAAAAGGGGGATCAGACTCAATGCAAGTGGAGTTCCTAACTTGACAAGTTTGAAGTATGGGGTGAAGGATAGCACAACCAACATGATCCTGCCTTGCCTTCCAAACGAATTTTCTAAGCTTTCCCGTTTTGTTCTTTTGAACATGGTTGATTGGGTATGTTGCTGGTGCAAAATTAGTTGAGAATGACATATCCTCCTGTTTTTTTTTGATATGATGAAGGCTTGTGAACTAAATTCAGTATTATTGCCTTTCCGTGCAGGTTAAAACAAGAGATTTACTGTTCATATGTCTGGTCCTGCAAGCGCACAGGGTAGTTATAGTACTCTATCAAGGTCGTATCCACAGGGACTGGGATGAGTCTGTTACTCCTTACCTAAGACAAATTAGGCTTGAAACAATTAAACAAAAATGAATTATGGGGTGAGTTCCCAATTGAAAATTAAATTAAGCAAGAGAATAAAAATTAATAGCAATGTTGAAGTAGGTAGGGATCAGATTTGGTGAAATCTTAGGTATCCAAGGATTCACATGTCTTGCCTTTATGTTCTAAATTGCTCAACAGCATCATCACAGGCCGGGCCTGTGTGACGCCCTATGTTTAATAAGATGTCTTGAAGGGGCTCCCAACCTAATGTACTACCAACGGCTTTCGATCTTATTGATAATTCCCTAAGCTTCCACCTATCCCCTGTCACTAGTGTAGATGTCCACTTAGAGGTGAAGTTTGGTGTTGGTGCTAATTACCCACAGTCTCTCCCTATCTTCTTTCGAACGGCTAGGGAGTGAAGGCTGACTATTGTTGGTCAAGCTCACTTGGCTTCTCCTTTCGGTCCCTCACCAAGCTGCTACTATATTAAAGATAGACTACTCAATAATCAATCAAGAATCAGATTAAAAGTGGTGTCACTTTCTTGATTGTGCTGCAACAGGCTGAGACAGTGCTGAGCCTGTCGGGAACACAAGGTCAATTACACAGATCAGTTCTTGCAGGCGCTCTCAACCTATAGTGAACCCATTTGTTTTCACTCACAGGTTCCTCCCAAGATTCTCACTCATCCTAATGCTTTTGCATCGGTCAAACCAAGGGGAATAACAATGGGTGTTGAGGCTAATTCCTCAATTAGTTCCTAATTTCTTTCAAAATTAAGAGCTAAGGGTTGGTTGTTGTTGTTCTAGCAACTATGGTTTCTCCTTTCGGTCCTTCACCTAGCTACCTATAATCATGTGTGGGTTTGATCAAGACTCAAACATGGAGCAAGTTTGCAACAACCAAACAAGAAAATCGGGCTAAGAACATAAGAAGAGCAATTTATTGCACTTAGAACAGAAACATGCTTACCCAAGAGGGGTTGTTTAATTCATAATCAAAATTACAAAAGTAATGGGGATAATGGTTGGCATAAGGACTGGAACAAATCTGGAGGTTAGGGACAATACGATTTCTGCCCAGAAAAGGCTACAGAATCGTGTTTCCCCTTAAACCCTTTTGTTCCAAGAACTTCTGCAAGTTAAGGGTATTTGATCGATGGGTTCTTCGATACTTCTTCTTCCTTCCTTCTTCTCTTTTATTTGCCCAGATCCTCATCTTCTCTCTTCTCCCACGTGCTGGAAGGTATGGCAGTTAGGCAAGTTGAGCTTCAGTTGCCCATTTTGCTTCTCGAGGTAAGGCACCATGGGAGGTGTGCCGAATCGGTGAAATCTGCAAATCTGTAGATTTTAGAAGACTTACGAGGAGGATAATGGTTCTTTAATTGTTAAATTCTTTGGGTGTGATGATTATCCCCTCTTTCCCATGCTTAAAGTCTTCTGAGTCGCTCAGGTTATGACCGCAGAGTTGAAGATTCTGCAAGTGGTGAAGCTCTGCAAGTGGCTGAGTTTAATATTCTTATCTTCGCGTTCTGGTCATCTTCAGATTCCACAGGCTGAGCCTGTGTTGGGCCTGTGCCTGAGGCTGTATGCGATTTCTTCCCATTTTTCTGTGTAATTGAATTCAGTTCTTTTTTAGATTGATGGAGTGGCGTGATGGCTTCGTGGATCAAGGCGAAGGAGGTGAAATCCAGTGGATAACTTGTGATTGGAGGGAAAATTGTGGCCTTTCACTGATTCTGCAAAGAACAACAGGCTCGGAACAGGGTCATGCTGTACCAGAGGCTGTTTCTTCGAATTCTCCAATAAAATCACCAAAAACCCTTCAAAATGCACCTGGAATCACTAATCATACAGTAAGGGATGGAATTTAACAGAATAAATCATATAGTAAGGGATGGAATTTAAGGGAATATGATGAAATAATGCAAAGTAAGGCATATAATCATGATAAATTGAGAGTAAAATACATCTAAAATCATGCCTAAAACTATATATGCATATTTCATGTGCATCAACTGTCAACTACATTGGTTCGCACGGTTAAAACCTTAAAACTGTTTTCGCATGGACTTACAAAATTTGACATATTGAGCCTGACTACCATACTGAGAAGTTTTCCTTTTCTAGAGGAACTCAGTGTCATGGTGAGTTTTCCAATTAATTAGAGTGTATTTTGTATCCTTTCTTGTGATTGTGCTTAAAAATTGGTTCTGCTTCTCTTCTTTCTTAGGCTCCAAAAATCGGTTTGCACATGTTAGAATATGTAGGTACAACTTTGATTATCTAGTCTTTGGAGAACTAGATACTGAGAAATGAATCTCCGTAAATGAGCTAATCAATAGACCTTCCTTTGTCAGACAAGTTAAAACTGACAACTTGCTTAATGACCTTATAGCTAGTATCATAATCCGGAATCCGAAGAACTATCCATCATCCCAAATCCTTTTGGTAATAGTTGGATCATTGGATATTCTTTTTTTGAGCTATGATTTGTGGTAACTTGTGGTATGAAGCCTTGTAATGTAGCTATATAAACCAAGCAAGAAATACGGCCAGTTGCTGCCCAGTTTCTTCTTGTCTGTTCTAAAACCTTTTCGGTGGATATTGCAGATCTGTGGTGCTGAAGATTCTCAACCAATACCAGAAGCTCAGCCGATCGAATGTGCCTATGAACATCTAAGGACAATAAAATTCGGGGGATTTTGCGGCCACCGAAGTCAGCTTGAGTTTGTGGTTCATATGCTGAAACATTCTGTCGCTCTCAAGAAAATGATCCTCAAGAGAAGGCTGAGAAATCATGTTCAACGTGGCTGCGAAAGTTGTAGTAAAAGACCACTGAAGTGGAAAAGAGGAGAAAAGCTTAAAGTTTATAAAGAGTTGCATAAGGTCTCGCATTCAGCAATCGTCATTCTCCAATGAAACATGGATAATTTTATCATCTTAGAGTTACAAATTCTCTCAACTTTGAGATTATGCTCCGCAACTATTTTTTTTATTAGCATGTTATTAAGTTTTATAGGACGTCAACTACAAGATATTTCAAAGTGAATTTCGAAATTTCATCTCTTTTTTTAACTATAACACGGGGTTTTTTTTTTTTTTTTCTGTTTTTGAACAAGTAATAAACATAGTTTGGTTCTTTAGAGATATTCAATTGATTGGACCTATTCACAAAATTAGTCCTTGAACAAACATTTCATCAAATGATCTATCGGCGTGGATACCTTACAAAATCTGCTCTAAATGTTTCTCTAGATTGTGTTTTATTAGGCATGGTTTTTGTAATAAAATACCCGAGCAAACCAAATTTGAAGTGTTTATTTTATTTACCATATATTTACAGTGAAATTTCATAAAATTGTTTTCATGAGTTTTCTCTACTAGCCTTTTTTTTTTCCTACAATCTGGTCATATTATGGATCTCTCTTAAATCAGTTTTGGATAGGCAAAGGCCACAAGTGAAGCTTGTTTTGACCGGTATAGTAGTATACAAACAAGGAAGATAATAAGAAGGGCACACAAAACCGGTGGCCCAGGCCTCACTCTTATACAAAGCAGTATTAGTGTTACAGTATAAGTACATGTCTATCATGATAAGACTCGGTGATAATGCTTAGCAAAGATAGGATAATATACATAATAATCCTAACTAACCAGTACACATCTTTATCTGCTAATATGCCGCGTTCCATTTCTTTCTAGTTAGAATTTCTCACTTTGTGATTGCCCTGCACTTACATTTCTCTCCTTTTTTTGGGGATACTGTTAGAATATGATTAAGCTTTATTGGGAGAAGAGAAAATATGCTGTTATTTTTTGTTTTTTTGTTGTAGCAGCAAGTGTGTCTTTTGAATTAATGCTTTGTTTAATTTAAAGTAGCTGTTAAGATAAGCCTTGGGAAGATGGAAAGTAAGCATGCTTAATTAAGTATTTTCAGGCATGCCAAGGTTTAATCAAGTAGCCTACATTAGGTCCTATATTAGTGGATTACACTTTTGGTCTATATAAGTGTCTATTGTAATATGGTTTTAATCAACTAAAATCAAGTTAAAACGTGGTGTTTCACTTCATTGCGAGGCTGAAGACTTGCTCTTACAGAGTTAAATACAAAAGATTGAAGAGTTTGAATGAGTGAAAACTTGAAACAATAACCAAAAATTATTCTACAGAATTTTGAAAATTTTTCAAAATTTGTGTAAGAGACTTCTACCATAATTTGCATCAGGTTCTTTCCAAGTGTCCAACAAGTGGTAGCGGAGCGTGATTGTTCTTAAGGGACCTACTCTATTTTTTGATTGGTTAGAATGGTGTCTGAATGGGTGATTGCTGTAAGATTAAGAGAAGTTCTTCGATGTTCTGACATCATTACAACGACAATAAACATGTTTTGCGAGAAGATAGAAGAAGAGTTTGGCCTTGATTTTTCAGACAGAAAATCGTTCATTAAAGATCAAGTGATTTTGTTCCTTAAAAGTGATGAGGTTGGGAGCAATGAAAATGAAGAGATTGATGAAGTTGAAGAAGCCGAATCAGAGGTAACAAATGGCTCTGATTTGATTGCAAAGGATGAAAATGAAGATGTCATTGGTAAGAGTTATGATTTTGTTGAAGTTGATGAGACTTTTATTGATTATAGTCTTAAAAATGCTATTGAATCTATGAAAAATGATGATTCTAGAGTTGTCATTTGTGAGGATCTTTGCTTGGAGTTCAAAGATTACTACAATCATAAATTAATTGATGTAGAGATGGGGAATTATAGTTCAGGTTTAGAGCCACCTGAAATAGAGAATATTGTTGCCATCAAATATTATGTTGATGAGTTTGTTGATTGTGAGATTCTGGAAATGAATAAAAATGGCAAAAACCAGAAAATCAAAGTGTGGAAAAAGGTTGATATACATATTGAACAGAAGTCATTAGAGTTCTATGATTTGTTTGATCTTTCAACTGCGAAGAAAAGAAGATGTTCTGGAGACGTTTCAGGTCTATTCACCAAGTCCTTGACAAGAATCAGAGTCAAGTTGTTGAAGAAGTTTGTTGAAGTTGAAAATGAAGATGAAGTTGAAGGACAGCTTGCTCATGGGGAGCTGTATTGGAAGAAGGGAAAATATGTTGTTATCTTTTGCTTTTTGTTGTAACTGCAAGTGTGTTTTTTTGAATTAATGCTTTGTTTAATTTAAAGTAACTGTTAAGATAAGCCTTGGGAAAATAGAAAATAAGCATGCTTGATTAAGTATTTTTAGGCATGTCAATGTTCAAGTTAAAACGTGGTGTTTCACTTCATTGCAAGGCTGAAGACTTGCTCTTACAGAGTTAAATACAAAAGATTGAAGAGTTTGAATGAGAGAAAACTTGAAACAGTAACCAAAAAAGTATTCTACAGAATTCTTGAAAATTTCGAGAGGTTCTGTCCAAGTATCTAACAGATGTCCCAATTGTCACACGATCAAATCTATCTCCAACCATTGACCAATATTTTAAACTTAAGTACACGAATTGGCCCACCTTCACTCCTTCATTTCGGCAATTTTTAGTACCTTAATCCAAAGAAATATTGGTTTCTCCTTTGTATGAAGTGGCCTTAGCATACTCATTAGTGTTGCATGTTGCTATCAATCATCACTAGCCGCATACCTCGCTTGCTAGAATTTTAATTTTGTAGCATAGTACACTATTAATGTTATTTCAAATAAAAATACAAAATTATATTCTTTTATTAACTAATTTATATGTCAACCTAAATATATGTAAATACATGAGGATATGATGAATGTAAGAATCCCTCTCAATTTCAACAATAATTAAATAGTAAATCTATACATTCATTATACATAAACATATGCTTAAATAGTTTAATTATATTATGATGGATATATTGTATAATGTTATGTGCTACCAAGGATGCATAGACACCTGCTTTGAGGTTTGAGCAAAAGCTAACAATGCTCGTATCCTAAGAATAATTGAGATGCATCACTTCAGGAGATCTCACAAATTCAAAAGAATAGAAAGAAAGTAGGAGAGAAAATTGGGAAGAAATTATAAGCATTTGAACAAGTTAAAATTTGTGCAAGAATTTGTTGGAAAATTTGTTGACATATACAATAAAAGGGCAACACAAAGGTAAAGGTACAAACTTAGACACACATGCAATCTAATTCAAACGAATAAAAAGTTAGAATATAAATCAACAGTTCCTAAAAGAATTATAACATGTGCTTGTGCTCGGATTCTTATTTTTATTCTTAGTCTTTAATTGCAAGATGAAGTATATTAATTGATTTGACTTTAATTATTATTATAAAAAATATGCTACATCTATCATCATATATAACAATCTAGTTAAATGGATTCCCCATCTAACATGGCCTAGTTTTGAGAAAAATTCTAACTTAATCATTAACAACTTGTTACTCATGGTCATTAAAAACAAACAAAGCAAGATCTTCTAAAAATTTTAAAACTGTCATGCAAATATATAACAAAACTTCATTCACAATAAGGATTATTATGATAAATGTAAAACTTACATGATATCAAGGAAGAGCTGGAGCTGTTGATGGTGGATAATATTAGCACTCTTTCCCTCTTTATTCACTGCAAAAATGCAAAAAATAATTAGTTGTGGGTCACTACTTACTACCAATTTTATGCAAAAGACCTATCACCCAACGCAGAGCTCTCATCTACTCTCACTCTGCTCTCAACGAAGGTGAGCTCCTCCCTCTCCCCCAAAATCCCATCGGCCACCGTCTCCCTCCTCTTCGTCCTCCTTCTTCTCCCAATCGTCCGCCACCCTCTCCTTCTCCTCACCGCCTTCTCATCATCTTCCTCTTCCTCTCTGGTCTCCTTCCACTCTGCATCGTTGATGCACCGGTGTCCGCCACCCTCCGTCAATGCTTCCAACCAGCTGCCTCTTCTTCACCCACCTTTTATCCATCAATTTCAATTTACGCAAAAAATTAAAACCCTAATTTCGAGTTTGTAAAACCCCCAATTCGAGTTTTGGAAACCCTAATTTCGAAACCCTCTCCTATTCTTCCAACCACTAGCCTCTTCTTCACTCACCTTTTATCCCTCAATTTCAATTTATGCAAACCCTATGGAAACCCCTAATTTCGGTTCTGGAAACCCTAGATTTTAAAACCCCCAATTAACCATATTGAATGGAAACCCTAACTTTTGAAACCCCCAATTAACCCTATGGAATTAATTTTGTCGTGCTTTCTGATTATGGTTCTTCTCTTACTTGGTTCTCAATTTTTGTTTTAACAGAGTTTTTTCAGAATTGTTGGGAGAGCTCTAAGAAGGTTTGGGCGGAAACGATTGCAGGGTATGTTCCTCTTTTCTTAAATCCTTGAATTTGTGTGTGTTGTTGCTGTTTTTATGTCGATTGTATGTTCAGCATCTCTCTCGCTTACTCTTTTGTTTTCTTTTCTTTTGGTTCTTTCCTTTCTGTTTTAGTTGCTTAGAGGCGCTGTAGCGAAAGCTATGTAACTTGTGTTTAATGTTGCTTTTCCTGGTTTGTAAAGAATATGATAGAAGTGGATGCAAATAATTTTCATGTGGTCTGTGAGGTAGTGTTTAGGCAGGCTTTTCATATGCATTGCATCTTTTTGTGGATGGGTTCCAACCAAACTGGTCCTTATTTTCAGATCAAGTAACTGCAACATCTATGTGGAGTCTCTAGTTCACTACTGTTATCCAAATTAAAAAATTCATTGTCTAGAAGAAGCTAGTTTTCTTACCAAGTCTTCCTTTTACCTGCTGATATTGGGTTAGTTGAAGATGATTTTGATGTATGTTAATCTTTTCTGATATCCTGTTCTGGTAGGTTTTATTTGTATTACATTATTAATGCAGATTTGGAGTATATCTATGTGGTTTTATTTGATCAGATCTTACATTGCATGTCAATGAGGCCTTATTGCTTCTCTTTGTAATTGATTTTAGCTAATTTGTGCACTGTGGATATGAAGGTTCAAAAGAGAGATATTATTATGTGAATCCTTGTTGGTGTTTATTTATTATGTTGTTTGCATGGAGCAGGTTACAGAAGGTGAAGCGGGTTCACCAGTGAATTTGGCCAAAACTTAAGGAATCAACTCCTATTTCTGTTGGTGGCAGTTCTCTGACCTCATCCAAGGTTGCTTTCTTCTTGCTTTCTTTGACAATTATGGGCATTAGCTTTTGGCTTTGATATAAAACCTTATCCTTCTACCCTTTTCTGTGCAAAGTAAGTCTAGGTGATGAAGGCTGGTTAGACATTCTTTGGTTTAATTTTTTCGTTGCTTACTGCTACTGATTCTTGTAGCTAGGAAAGAGTAGCTAGCTAGCCTACTGTCATTCTTAATTGTATAAAACTTCATTCTTGTTTTGGTTAAATGTAAGAGTTTTACATTCGTTGCTGTCTGGATCTAAGCCTTTAAGCTTCAGTTTTTCTTCTTTAGTTAAATACAAAGTTTAGTTCCATTTTGGTATTTGAATAACAGCTAGTGCTAGGCATTTTGCTAATCTGTTTACTTTCTTTTGTTGGTGAATTTCCAGGGATGTAAGGCAAGGTAGAAAAGCCGCGTGTATTTTGGAAGCAAGAGGATATAGACTAAGTAGCACCCAAACGGGTACGGGTACTCAAACGGGTACGGAAAACGGCAATTTCCAAAAAACCCAAAAACGGGTACGGCAAAAAAACGGCGAATAAAAAAATATATATTCAAAAATTATAAAACTAAATTTAGCTCAAATATAATGTTCTATTACAATAACCACCAAAATTAACTAATTCTCATCAAAGAAGACACTTTCCAATTCCGGTTCATCAAGCGAAAGATTAGCAAACTCCAAGAATCCGCTATCATCAAGTGTGTCAAATTCATCACCACCTACATCCCACATCTTGGTCTTCTCATTTTCATATTGCTCACTGTTGATAGAAGACGAAGGTTGTTGTGGATGAAAACCAAATCTTCGGCACGCTTTGGAGATAACTTGTTCTTTCTCAAAGAATGAATGAAGTTGTATATACTCCAATTACGCTCACAAGAAGAAGAAGAAGTAGGTTGTCCAAGCAACCTCACTGCAAGACTTTGGAGTAAGGGTGTTTGGGAGCCAAAATTAACCCACCAACTTTTAGGATTTTTGGACATTCTTTGACTAATTGATGTGGTATCGGAAAAGGTTCCCATATGGAGTGAAAATTCACAATATTCATCTAACACCCTACTATAGTCATCATCATTTGGAAATAGTCTTCGAAAACATCTTCCTCTTTCTTGAGAGATTTCATCATCTCTATGAGGAGGGACTCTTGAAGGATCCTCTTCTAGCCATGCCTTGGAATAAAACCTTAAATAAAAATATTTTATAAGTGTAAGTAAGAAAGATATTAAAATACTTAAACTAATTATTGAAAAGAATGTAAGTTACCTTGGATTTAGAGAATGTGCAAGACAATGGAGTGGTGTGTTACTCTTGGTCCAACGAGCCACCAAGATCTCATACACCTTGTCAAAGAATGAGCTTCGGTCAAAAGAAGATAGTCTTTCCTTCTTGAAAATCTCCACCTTAACCTTCTCTATCATACCATCCCACATCTCATAAACCAAATGAAGTGATGGTTTATCGGTGTCACAAATTCTTATCATATCATAGATAGGTGCAGTGAAAGCAAGAATGTAATTGATCTTATCCCACCAAAGATCATCCATAACTCTCTCCTTCACAAAGGCCGCCTTACCAACATCATCCTCACGATACGATGCCCACTCTTCACTTATAACCATCGACTCCAAAGCACGCCTAATTAGTTTCATCCTTTTCAACATCACAACAATTGAAGCAAATCGAGTGTCGGCCACCGAAAGCAACTTTAGAGAACTAAACCGATTGAACATAGACAATCTCATGTTATGATTCATGATAAAGTGTTTGATTGCCAATGCATCTCCATGAACATCAATTATCCACCCACACTCTTTAAATGTCTCCTCATTTGCCTCGGTATGTTTAGGAGCACATATGTTCTTCAATGCAAGGTTTAGGGTGTGGACAACACAAGGTGTCCAATAGATGTGAGGGTACATACCTTCTATGATTTCACCCGCACCTTTGCAATTGGCTGCATTATCGGTTATTATTTGAACAACATTCTTATGCCCAACTTCATCAATTACTTCTTTCATCAAATTAGAAATGAAGAATTTGTCCTTTATTTCACCAAAACAATTCACAGCTTTTAAGAACATAGGCCCACTCCCAGAAGTTACCATGAAATTAATTAGGGGTTTTCTTTGAGGGTCACTCCAACCATCTGTAACTATAGTCACCCCTCTCTCACACCATACACTCTTAAGTGGTTGCAAGAGCCTATCAACATTAGATCTCTCTTGGTTCAACAAAGTAGTCCTCAATTTGTTATAACCAGGAGGTACATAACCACCAAGACTATGGTTTGCAGCGAAAGTATAAGATGACATATAGTACGGGTTCCTAGCAAGATTAAAAGGCAGGCCACCCGTGTAAAACATTCTAGCAATCTCCTGGTCTAGTTGTGTTCTTGCATCCATGTCAAAGGCCTTTTCTAGGGGAGATTGGGTTGAAGATGAAGCCCTAGGTCTTTTATTAGTGGTGGTAGTGGCACATGGTAAAGGAACTTCCCTAGTTCGAGAATTTTTTTTAGAAATGTCAAATTCTTCCTCAAGTTTTTCCATTTCAATTTTGTCTGACCTTGAAACTTTCTTACAAATCGCAATACCATGGTTCCTAAGTTGGAGTAAGTGAGCCTTCACTCTTGAATAAGTACCTAATCGAATCTCATTACAAAAGGTGCATTGAAATCTCCAAGTTCCACCTATCTCGGAAGTTTTTTCTAATCTAGTTACATAATCCCACAATGGACCTATATCCCCGGTTGGTACTGATGACGAAACACTAGCACCACTACTACTCCCTTCACCAGAAGCCATCGCTTTTTACAAATCTACCACAACAAAACCAACAAAACTTTCACATAACATATCCAAAAACCCAAAAATCAACAAAACAATCACGTCTCAGAAATAAAAAAGAGGAAAAAAAAACAAGGTAATTTCGAACTTACCTGAGAGAAGTCGCTGGCGCGGCGCGAGGAGGACGAAGGCGGCTGCAGGCAGAGCGAGCCGGCGGTGGAGACGTGGGGCGAGACCCGTGGCGGCCGCGGCTGTGGTGGTGGCTTGTCGGGTCCTCGCGCGAAGGAAAGGGGATGCAGGGGCTGGTCGCGACGTCGCGTCGCCGGTGAGAAGGTGAGGACTGAGGACGATGCCGGTCACTGTGACTGTGAGAGAGGGAGAGCCGCGCCGATGAGAAGGAGAATAGAGGCTGGTCGCGTCGCCGGTGAGAAGTGAGAGAAGTGAGAGAGGAGAAGTGAGGTTAGTAGAGATAAGATAAGTTGTGAGTGAGGGTTTTTTTTTCTAATTTAAGCTACTGGACAGTACCTCCCGTACCTCGAGCGTACCTCCCCGTACCTCGAGCATACCCCTCACGTACCCACCCGTACCCCTCACGTACCTCCCCTGTTCTCGCGTTTCTGGGACTCCCAGAGACGTTTTTTTGCCGTTTTTCACGCGTACCCGTACCAGATACGTACCAGGTACGGGAAACGGCACCCAAACGAAGTACCCGTGCTTCCTAGGATATAGATGCCTTGATAATTGCCTTGGTAATTGTAAAAAAAAAAAACAAAGTTTGGTTTAAGGCATCAACTTTTCTGTCTTTTCTTCATTTGCTTGATAGCTCGGGAAGTGTTTATGTATATCTTCTAAGATACATCTGTAGTCCTTGCACAGACATGGTTTATCAATTGTGTAATTTCAGGGCTCCAATGATATTCAATATCTTCCACCAGTTCTTTTGTTTGTTCAAAACGTGATGGAGATGGAAATTTGTTCCTGAATGGAGAGATTATGACCATAAAATATTTGTTGCTTACTTTTGTTGTTCACTTTGCAAAAGAATGTAATTTTGATGGAGATTATGTAAGATAAGTAAGAATGGATCAAAAAAAACTTTGTATGACTTTGTACGCCTTGTTTTCACTTGTAAGGATGACGACAATGGCATTTCTCATTTCAACAATGCATGTTAGTAGCTGAAATTTCTCATGATCAAGCGTAGTAGGAAATATCTTAAAAAAAATATTAAATACAATTGGATAATACATGGTATACATATTAAGTGTTATAGAGGAAAAAAATTACAAAAATCATATATTGTATATGTGTCTATAAAAATAATGTGAAAATTATAATATAGTACTTGGAGTTTTGTTTTTCCAATATGTAAGGGTATACAGGTCATTTTTGCCATTTAGTCCAAGTCCAGTCCATATATAACCAAACATCATTCATCTGGACTAACTTTAAATCCACAGTATACACAGTCCACACAACCAAACGCAGACTGGACTTACCTAGTCCAGTCCAGGCTAGTCCAGTCCATGTCCATTTGGACTTGGACTGGCAAGTCCCACGTTCCAAACTGTGCCTAAGAGATTGCACGATTTGCTCCGCCAAAGTAGAACAAAGAGGTTCTCTCAT
Source organism: Turnera subulata (assembly GCA_028386065.3). Classification (NCBI taxonomy): domain Eukaryota; kingdom Viridiplantae; phylum Streptophyta; class Magnoliopsida; order Malpighiales; family Passifloraceae; genus Turnera; species Turnera subulata. The sequence continues at coordinate 207,066 of JAKUCV010004528.1, forward strand.
CACGTGCTTAAAGAGAACACCTGGAAGTTGCCACAACTGAGCTTCATCTGGGTGATGCTATTATTGAAAACAAACCTGTAGGCACTAGAAAAGGAAAACAATAACTAGGAAATTATTTGATCTTGGCCTTGAGTTGACGACACGAATTAATCTTTGGGTTTGGTCTAATTGAAGAAGAGAAAATGCTGGGAAACAATGCAACAAAATAATATTCTAGTGGTGGATAAACAAAATCTCATAGAGTAGTGCTTTATTTTTTAATGAAAAGAAGAGTAACCTTAACTATGAAAAGAAAAGAAAACCAACACAGCTTCAAGTTGTGAAGTTTCAGAGGACAACAAAAACAGTATTGATGAAAAGGATGCTGTGCGGAAAATCCAAAGGCTAATAAAGCAAAGGATGCTTCTAGACAGAATGCACCATAGGCATTCAACGGATGTGTTTGCTTCTGTTGAGTATCATATGACCCTCTTTTAGTATATAGGTATGAGGTATAATATGTCTATCATGGAAACCCAAGTTTCATTAAGAGAAACTACTTTTTTTTATATTAGGCCATCTTTTTTTTGAAATTCATAATAGCAAAAAAAGCCAAAAATCTGTCGCTTGATTTGATGAGAAAAAGACCTTCACTTTTAAGTAGACCTGGCAATTCGTGTTGTCGTGTCGGGTTCGTGTCGGGTTGAACAGGTAATCGGGTTCCAAATCTTCAACCCGACCCGACCCATTTAATAATCGTGTCGTGTCGTGTCCAACCCGTTTATTATCGTGTCGGGTTCGGGTTGACCCGCGGGTTACCTATTAAGTCTAACAAGCCTAAAAATTAGTTTGAATTTTTTTTATTTTGCGTATTTTTTAAGCAAATAGGTATATAATTAGATTTTCTCATATATTAAATAAAATTATAAATTGTAGAATCATAATATAATAATATTTTAAAGCATTTATAGAAATATTTTTGGATAATTTTAGTAACTTTAGCCTTAAATATTGAATAAGTCTTACATTAAATCAGTAAAATATCTATACCCTAAATATAATCGGGTCATAAACAGGTACCTATCGGGTTGGCGGGTCAACCCGCGACCTGACCTGCTAATTTTCGTGTCGTGTCGGGTCGACCCATTTAACTAAACGGGTTGAAAATCTCTGACCTATACCTGCTAATTTCGTGTCGGGTTGTCGTGTCACTACCCGTTTTGCCAGGTCTACTTTTAAGTGCAGAGCTTATGGAAAACGTTCTTGCTCTGTCTAAGTATTTGTTGGCCTTTTATTCCGCCAGGTGTCCGTGCTGCTTACTAGGTAATGCTTGATGACGGAAGAATAACAAAAACAACTTCTGCAAATATGTTGATGCAATCTGTAGATGAAGCAACCGACTTGGCTTCTCATGGGCCCTTATGTGATTGGAATTGCACTTTGAAGCACATGTTGATTTCCCAACTTATTACAAGTTCCTCAAGGTTAACATATTTTCCCGCAAAAACTGGTAACTCACTACACCATATGGAGGTTGGAATCTGCATGTTCGCTATGTGCTGCATTTCTACGCGCGCACAAAATTGCACGGCGGCAGCAAATTACACGAATTTTTGGGTAACTCTATTCATTTTAATTTTGCTCTCTGGTTGCATTTTGTTTTCTTCATTGAAATTTATTTTCTGTATTTTGCAGTAAAAGAGCCATAATTTGTTTGTCTCCTTAAAGAAACCTTTGTTTAGATATAAGTCTTCAATTACAAAATTAAGGGTAACAAAGGGATCCTACTGGGTTCATATATTGCATATATAAAAATAGCTTGCCAATCCGTATAAATATGAACCAAAGCTCTATCAAAGGACCTAAAGGTGCACGCAGTGAAGACAAAAAGAGGATGTTGAAAGCAGGCTAGTGATGGGACTGGAGTGAAGGTTTGCCTTAGTTGTCTGCTAATATAGCTAGTTTTTATAGCTTCACCATTCTTATGTGTATCTTGAGGAGGGAGTTCTTTCCTAGGACAATGAATTAAGATGCGTGAACAGCAGATCACAAATGCTATGGTACTGTGCAACATGTGCAGAAATCTAGCTAGTGTTTGTGATTTTAGATTGGGAATTCTTTCAACCAATATCTGGTGCTATCTTCTGCCCCTTAACCACATGATTCTATTGCTTTGACTTTCATAATTGATATGCTCAAATTGATTTTCCTTTGTTCAATTGTTTTGATGATTTTAGGGCAGCAGTTACATATACTTCAGTTCTAGAATTCATCGCCTACTTCTTTGTTGGCATCTTTCTTATGTCCGAGTTGGAAGATTCTCAAAATTATGATCCTTCTTCTCTTTAATTTGCCTTTTGTGGGATAACTCAGATTCTGAAAATTGGCTATTCAACTACCTATACTCGATGTACAAATTGTAGAGGACACAAAATGATGAGTTCCACTGTTTCCTTCTCTGCAACTTTTCAACTAGTTGTGTCTGCTGATGAAATAATGCAGTTATTGCAGCAAGGTTCTTGGCTATCCCCTGTAGAGTGAAGAATTTTCTGACGATGTCCTAATATCATTGGGAAAATTTTATTTTCTTAGCAATCCCTCCTGCTATAGCATTTTCTAACTCAACGTTTAAGTCATGTCTAGAAAGGTTTGCTGGTTGTCATGAGTTACATGAAAGTGCATGGAGGATGTACGGCTTACGTTTCCTCAGGTTAATGAGTTTTTTCAGTTAGACTAAATTCCTTTTGGAGTGGCTTTTTGATGTCCGCATGGCCTATATATTGTCATGGCATTGTCTAATATAATGTTTTGCCACTACAATCTAGTCCAATAAGAGAACTTTACAAGAGAATTTCATCCGTTGAACATGAATGTCTCTTGCTTGCGGTTGAGGCTCACAAACAATAGAGGAATTTTATCTCTAAATGGATAATTCATGGACTCACTGACATCTTCACTAGTTCATAAAATAAAGCAGTACTTTTTTTTGGAAACTTTAAATTTCATGATGGAAACTAAATTGTCATGGAGACGAGATTACATGGAAACTCATGGTGAACCAAAGTAATGCATCCTTTCATCGCATTGAGTAGGCATTTTAGGTGATCTTTATTAGGGGTCTTTTAGTCATCAGAGCCTTTTGCAGGGCTTCTGCACTGATACATGCTATATACTGAAATGACTACGCAAAGACATCTTCTGCACTGATAAATTTGGTTTCTTCTGTTTACGATGTGCTTGTGAAACTTTTTCGCTTCTCTATTGTTTGCAATTGATTTTACTTTCTTATGCCTTCCCACCCTCAAAAATATAAAGTTCTGCAGTTATAGTATTGGTCTTGACTCTTGAGTTCAAGATTGTCTCCTCCCTTTCCCTCACACAGTTAGAATTACAACTGTATTTTGATTGGTCTTCAGGAAAGTGTTATTATGTATTGCAAAAGTCTTGCTTCCTCAATTATTTGAAAAGATGTCAATGCAAGACTTCAGAGCCCTCGTTGCAGAAAGGTCACTGATGATGACTAATAATTAATGCGAGAGGAGATACTGTAGATATACCTTGTGATTCTGTTGGGCTGCTATGACTTATACTAATGCTGAATTATCAATAATTAAATTAAGTCTCTTGAATCATATGCGCATGAGCTAGGTGTGATGAGCCGGTATCTTCTCAACTCGGCCTGTATCCCGCTTGTGTTACCCACGAACAACTGTTCGCATTTATGGCGTGGTATTGCTAAAAATTGGAATTTAATTCAGCAGGGGATCGAATGGAGTCTGGGGAATGGCAAGCAAGTTAAATTTTGGCTTGATAATTGGGTTGCCGGTACTGGACCTCTGATTCAGTAACATACTCCTCTCCCAGAGGCCTCAATCCAGACTGTTGTAGCTGATTATGTCTCACCGCAAGGAGGATGGGATTTCCGGCCAGTATTTGCCTCAAGATAGCTGCAACCCCTGTGCCGTTTTCCACAGGTGAACAGGATATCCCTTACTGGAAATCTACACCCTCGGGCAACTTCCAGACGAGTGTTGCATATGGTTTATTATGTCCGACCCTGAACCTTTCTTCCTCTTCCCTGTGGCGTTTGGTGTGGCAATGGCCAGGTCCACACAGGATCTGTATGTTCCTTTGGTTACTAGCCAAAAATGCTTTGCTCACCAATGAAAGCCGAGTCGCACGCCATATTGCTGTAAGTGATTTATGTCCTACAGCTTTGTTGCCTCTGCATCTTTCTTGCTTCCAGAAATTACTGCTGCAACTGCCCCAATTACTGTACTACCTTGGTAGTAATACAGATTATTCTTCCTCACGCCTTTTAACATCACCAATGCTCCTGATGTTGCTTTAAGAATTCCATCTCTGATAGTGACAACTAGGCTTTTTTATTCTAAGGCCCCCAAAGAAATGAGATTCTTCTTCAACTCAGGAGCATATCGAACATCTCTCAAAATTCTGGTGGATCCATCATGATTTTTCAGCTTGATTGAACCTATCCCGACTATTTTACATGGATTGTCATTGCCCATGAAAACAACCCCGCCATTGAGCTCTTCAAGGTCAAAGAACCATTCCCGAATGGGGCACATATGGTAGGTGCAACCAGAATCCAAAATCCACTCATCTGCTTGTGATGTTGAGGGTGAACCAACCAAAGAGACTTCTGACTCTGCATCACTCTTGGGAGCATCCACGCTCACCGCACCACTTGTTAGGGAAAACTCGGGCAATTTCCCCACTACAAACAACTAGTGAATTGAACTGATTCGATAATTCCCAGGAAAGATGGCCTAGCCTATCTCCTTAGACAGAATTATCATTCAAAGATAAATCCCCAGGAAAGACTGGAGGAACAGTGGTTCACTTAAAACCCAGCCTCCTAGACAGGACTCACTTGCATAGTGTTATAATTCACAACCTATACCCGACAAAGGCGGCTTAGCCGGCCAACAAAAGAGACAAAGGCGGCTTAGCCGGCCAACAAAAGAGACAAAGGCGGCTTAGCCAGCCAAATATTGAATACTAAATAAATGCAGAAATTAAAGGCGGAATAATAAAAGAAAGAACACACCAAAATTGTTAACGGAGTTCGGCCAATTATGCCTACGTCTCCGGAGCACTGCTCTTTTTATAGGAGAAGAATTAGTACAATTGTGAGGATACAATGTACTCTTATTTTGGGATGATACTAAAGGGAGGTGGGGGGTCTTATTTATAGGATTTTCTAACCCCTCACTTCAACTCCTTAAACGATGTGGGATACCAAAACCCACACCACTATTCAACAATCTCCACCTTGGGTTTTTGTAGTTCCACCAAACCTCTATCTTCTCAACCAAACAAAGAACGGTGCTTCCAACTTGCGCCATCTGGCGCCAACTCAAATATGCAAGATATTGACCAAGTCTAAACAATGTTTAAACTTGGCCCTTGTCACCACCTTGGTCATCATATCTGCAGGATTCACCATAGTCAAAATCTTCTGGAGAAGTATCTCTTCTTCTTCGAGAATTTCTCGTACAAAATGATAGCGAACATCAATGTGTTTCGTCCTTGCATGAAAGACTTGATTCTTTACTAAATGAATAGCACTCTGACTGTCAGAATATACCACAAGTTGTTTCTGACCAACCCCCAATCTTTTAGCAACCCATGAAGCCAAATTGCCTCCTTCACAGCTTCTGTAATAGCCATGTACTCTGCCTCTGTTGTAGACAAAGCCACCGTTGACTGTAAAGTGGACTTC
>JAKUCV010004529.1:0-17723 GCA_028386065.3 Turnera subulata
CCAAGCTTATTCTCCATCTCTTCTTGAATTTCTTGTGAGAACGAATCTTGGACATGATTCTAAAAGTGAGCTTGTGATGAACTTTGAGCTTGTTAGAATACATCCAAGTTCCATGCTTGTCGTTATTGCTTCCTCCATTGTCGCCTTGGCGTGCATTATTCTTCCAGTCTCTAAGCTTGCCTAGGTGATTTGCATCAGTATTGGGCCTTGCCCTGGTTATATTGAGCTTATGCCCTGGTTGTCTCATGAGATGGGACCGAGCTCGACGCACACAGTAGAGGGCCCTAATAAAATATTTAAACCTAATAACAACGATAATAATATAAGTAATGATAAGTGATGGTTTGAAGTCTGATGATGACTTGTGTTGTGTATTGTGACTTGTTTGTGCACTGTGATTGTTATTGCTTAATGCCGGTGTATTTGTGGTTGATTTGTAGCTGTATACTATGGTTTATTTGTTTGCGGTGAGACAATGGTTGGTCTCACTCCCTCACAGTCTTTACACAGGTTAGCTGATCGATGATCAGAAGAGCGTATCAACAGGTGGCAGTGCTTTCCTCCTCGGGACGGATCCATAGGGTTCATTGCATGCATGTTGCTATGTATTTTTGTCTTCCATTGCGTACTTGATTCCATTGTATTATTTATTATTTGATTAAATGTTGATCATGTTGATGATTTTTGTGTCCCGAGAATGATAAGGACAATTTATTCATTTTATATTTAAATTCTATTTTATATTAATAAATTGGGACTTAATTAAACCCATAAAATAAACTCCAACTAAATAAACTAAAACCCACAATTATAACCCAAATAATAAAAATAATAAAGCCAGCTCAAAGTTCTTAAGCCCAAATAACAATAAATCCAATATTGAATTTTCAGACAGAATCTCTCTTAACTTCAAGTGAATTTTAACAAAGCAAAAAAGGCAGATTCAGCTTCTGGTCTCAGCATCAAAGTTGTATATCTTCGCTTATTTTTGCAAAGAGTCCAAGATCGCAGCAATCCAACTTATAAAACTCGGATATGAATTTATTTCCGAGACTGCGCGCTCCAGGAATTTCAGCACAAGTCCTTCACGTTCTTGACTTCGAGATTGTGTTTCCTCCACTTGGTGCCTACTTGATTGCATCACTGCTTCATTGCATCATTAGTGGAGATTGGGAAGTGAATCTGCATATTTGACATTGTTTTTTTCTACTAAATGCCAAATTTATCGGGCAATGAGGAGGAAAGATGGGAATTTGACCAATGAAATAAATTACCTAACAAAGTGCACAGTCGGACCATTTTGATACTTTTTCTCTAACTTTTGCAGATTGAATACCGTGGTTTCTTTTGTGGCATTCGAAGACTTTTCTTGCAACTTCAGTTGATTGGGTTTCGTTGGTCCTGATGAGTAAGAGTTTATCATTCTGGTTTTTATGACAATTACTTGAGGACAAGAAAAATCTTAAGTTTGGGATGGTGATGAGTGTACATTTCGCACTCAATTTCGGGTCTATTTTACAATTTTTGACTTGCAAATTTTATTTATTTTATTTGTTTTTTAATATTTTATTTACTTTAATTTTATAATCCCTTTTGTCTTAGTGTTTAAGTATTTTTATGCAGGAATAAAGATTAATGGACTAATTTTAGCTAGTTATGTGATTCAGCACAAACAGTCCATGTGGCCATATTTTACATTTGTGTACACATGGCCTGCTCATGTTAACACACCCAGAATTTCAATAATTATTTTCAAAAAAATTTTAAAAAATAATTATAAAAATTTCAGGAGAGAATTAAGCCCACAACTTCCATCAAGAACCATCCCAAGATGGGTTCCTTGTTACAAGCTACACGTGATGCCAAATGTGGAAGTAATGGCCAAAGTTGACCAAATCATGTGCCACTTGTGCATGTGGGTAGCGCATGAAACGGTCAAGCTCTCTTAGCCACATTCTAAGTCCAATTTACAACCACAAAGTATTGCTCCCATGCACTATAAAAGTCATGCACTACAAGACAACATGATCAAGTTCCATTTTAGCATTTAGCTCCAGTTTGGAATAGTAGCAATAGCTCTTTGAGCTTTCTTTGTGTAAACACTTCTGGAATTTTTAGTATTAGTTTTTTTAGAGAGTTTCAACATGGAGGGCATCATCATTGCTTAAAAGCTTGCCTCATCACTTGTAATTTATTTCTCTTCCCTTAATCCCATTATGATGTACTCTTTTGTTGTTATTTTCTTTAAAAATATGTCTTGCTAATTTTATTATTTAGAATTAGGGAATACTCTTGTTAATTATTTCCATGCTCAGTTAATAAAATAATTATTTATTTATTTTTCTTCTTTGATCCAACTAAGGTGCTTCACTATGTTAGTTGTCTGGCCAACTTTTAGCGTAAATTTATAATAGGGGAACGTTAACTGACAGCGTTATTCGCCTATAAATCTTAGTTTGGACTTTAGAAACCAATCGCGAAGGAGGCGATCTTTCTAATGGATAGTTTTCGAGGTAAAGTGTTTAATGCTCCTAATTTACCTCGTCACTGACAAATGGATGGTGGACGTAAATTAGGAAGGGGTTTTACGGTACTACAAAAGTAGGTTATCTGAAACGCCTGTATCCCAAAATATCCAATTTTAATTAATTATAACATCTGAAATGATCAAAATGCCCTTCTTCCCGGGAATCGATATAAACAACATAATCACTGTACAATTATATAATAAATTACACAACAAAATGAGTATGCAGTAGAAGACAACAAATAACATAAAGTGATACCTATGAATTGAATTCTATGGATCTGACCCGAGGAGAGGAAAACACCGCCACCTGCTGGTATGCACTTCTGATCATTGATCAGTTAACCTGTGTAAAGACGTGAGGGGTGAGACCAACCACTGTCTCACCATAAATAAATAAACCATAGTATACAACTACAAATCAACCACAAATACACCGGCAACAGGCAGTAGCAACGACAGTGCACAAACAAGTCACAATGCACAACGCCAAAGTCTTCATCAAACTTTAAACCTACAATTGTCTTTAATCATCTTATTATAGTTATACTTTACCGTTATTAGGGCCCTCTACTGCGTGCGTCGAGCTTGGTTCCGTCCGATCATACAACCAGGGCATAAGCCCAATTATAGTCAGGGCAAGGCCAAATACAATCACTGAGAGATAGACAGATAGAGAGAAAGAGGGAGGTAGAAAGGGGGGAGATAGAAAGAGGAAGATAGAATTAGTCCACAGCTCAAGATGCTGTCGCTGACCCATATGCAATACCGCATATACCATGCTATCCCGCATGCAATCCAAAGGGGTAAACTTCCCACTCCAATCAACCGGTCAAGAGACCCACAGTAGAATTCTTAAGTACGTTATTCTCAGTTATACTTAACGAGTTATGTGTTCCATACGTTATGATTGTCTAGGATTGTGTGGATTTAACATTTTATTATCAAATCCGGGCCTCAGCCCACAAATCACCACACGGACCACAAAATCATATCTCATATTATTCAATCACAACAAATCAAATCATGCTCAACTGGCATATCATATCACACAGGTACACAATTCACATAATCAGGCATACCGCAACAAAGGTATCATCATTCAGATACAAGGTGTAAACATGGACATCAGCACAACAAGCATACATGCATATAGCATTCAATGCCAAACAATAATTACCATGTCTATTAACCGAGTATTGTAGGCAGTAATGCATACAAAGGTTTATATGTCCTCATCTGGGCCATATTAATTGCCTCGAAACCCCATGCCTCGTTCCGCTTTAACGCTCCTATATTTATAACAAAATACGACCATATAAGGTTCGCATAGAATGTGACGAATGCATACTACTGAAAAGCTCAACTCAACAATCCTGGACCTAACTATCCAGTTAAGATGGTTCAGGGTCAAAGCCCAATAAGATTCCTATCTCCTAGACTATGTCTCCATGGTCACGGACCTAAGGTTCATAGGGCCTAGGCCCAACTAAGTACATCATCAAATTCTCAGGCCTAAAGCCCACAACTTATACCCATAATTTACGAATTATGAAATTGGGCTTAAAGTTAGCTCCTTAAAGTCCAAAAACACTTACAGTTAAAAGATGGGCCTGGTCCCCATTTTCCTAGTTTCGACTCTAAGGTGATACCTGAGCCTAAGACCTTTCAGCCTAAGAAAAGTATATGCGTCGGTAAGATTCTGGCCACACGCCTCTCAACTCGTCACACTCAGTTTTCCACTAATTCCAATTCATTTATTACACCGATTAAATGCATTTACAATGCATGTCATGTACAAAATTAAATAACGGCCAACACGGGGAATTACCGTTTAATGCTGAATTTCCGTTACTCGCCACAATAGCACACGCTCATTGGAACAGTGACCCGTTCGCTGGATTCCGACAATAGCCTCGTTCAAAAACACTTTCTCCACAGCTATCTAGCAACAAGTACACAAACCAACATTCAATTCCATACACCAGATTTGCAAAACAAATTGAAGAAGAGATTGCGGTGTAGAATCCTTACCGAAATCAAACCCACCGGACAAATTCCGGGCATGACTCGAATCTGCCATACTCAATCCAGCCTAATCTGCCATACTCAACCCAGCCTGCAAGTTCTCCGCCGGAGCAAGAAGATGTACTGAACCTGAGCACCTCTGCCGGCAACAACCCAATCACGAACACAACCACAAACCCACAACACACCAACCCGACCACAAAGCACAGCCACCACCCGAACTTGAAACCCCCACCGTCAACACAGCCCCGAATCAAGACGACTACCAACCCGCCATTCATTAAGCCGACACCCAAACCTCCATCCACAACAAAGCAAAAACACACACCGCATACCCAATTAATCACAAAACCCAACCAAACGAAGAAGGAAGGAGGAAGGAAGAAGGCTTACTAGTGAGAGGTGGTGGCGGCGACAGGTCCCTAGCTCGTCCTCGAGTTCTCCGCCTTTCGTCCTCAGTTGGCACCTCGCCTCGATCTCGGTGCAGAAATGAACCGTTTTCGGGCTCGTGGGTATGGCATCGTGAAGAGAACAAAGATAAGGAGATAAGAAGGTGTGATCTTGGTGACGGCTGCTACATCGGCAACCTCGACTCGTGACAGAGGCGAGCGGAGGACCTGTCGGAGGAGAGAAGGAGAAGATATGGCGACGGTGAAGGTGTTACCCGAGAGAGAAAAGGATGATGACGATAGAAACAAAGAAAAAAAAAAGAAAGAATTAAGAGAGGAAGAGAAATCGGGTAGTAACTGTTGGGGAGAGATGGTGGGAGAGACAAATCTGGGAGACAGAGATAGTGGGAGCGGTAGAGAAGAAAGAAAGAAGAAAAGAAAGGAAGAGGAAGAGGAAAGGTTAGGGTCATGACTAGCCGAGACCAAAACGATGCGGCATCATTTTGGTCTCTTGCGTGGTCAACCAGCCTTGCCTTGGTCAAAACGCGGCCCATGTTGAGTTTTATGCCTTAACTCCCTCAAAACGATGTAGTATCAAGCAAAACTATGTCAAACTGTGTGTTTCGCCTTGAAATACAAATTAATTCCAAAAAAAAAATTGATATGGATTAATCCAACATAAAAGAAATACTTCCAAGGAAATAAATAATTTATTTACCATGGCCAAAAAACCAGAAATACTTTGAGGGTAAAATTGAAAATAAAATTTCAAAAATTCCATAAAATTATTTAGCGACAAATCGGAGCGTTACATTATCGATCTAACTTAGGTTTACCTATTTCTTTTCAAGAAGATTAAGTTTCAGAATTAATTAATTCTAGATTTTACACAAGCTAGTTGTGTGGTGACAGAACATGACCTGCCTGTGTTGAGCTTAACTGCATGGAAATTTTAGCAAGGAATTCGTTGAAGTCCTAGATGTTTATCATTATCGAATTTAATTGTTTTTATTTGCCTTTTATTCTCTGATTTAAACATCAACTCCTTATTATTATCGAATTCTCTAGATAATCATAAATCGCTTAGTTAGTGGTACTTAGTAAAGATCCCTGTGAGATGACCTTGATACTACAACACCCTATATAATTGCAGGAGGAGATCGATAACCTCCATCATTGCTAAGCAGCGAAAAATGGGCATCCTCAAGCCACTATCCCTGTAGGACTGTTTTTAGCGGACTTGGATTCCCTCGCCCTCTTATGGTAAAGGCTTCACACAATTTATCATGAATGCAAGGCAGATAAAAAGGCACACAATAAACCCAAAGATTGCACAAAGTTTCTTAAATCCTCTATATCCCTAGTGGAGTCGCCAGCTATGAGGACCCGACCAGAAATCCGACCTCCTCACCTTATTCCTTCTTCTTATCTAATCCAACAATCAAAGTAGTCGCCACCTGGATTTTATTTCTTAGGAAAATCCAAGGAAAAACAACAGGCATCAATCCTTCCTAGAGAACAAATATAAGGGACCGATCTAGCGAACCAGAGATTATTGGATTCAGGGGTTCGTTACGGATAAGAAGGGGTTAGCGCCCTACTTGTGTTGGGGCGAAACTTTGTGCGACAAATGGGTTAAATTGTGTGCCTTGTGTAAGTGTGCGAGTGTGTAGACAAATCACATAGCCTGATAAACAAATGAAAATTTAAAAAAAGGGGGTGAGAAGAAGATTTGGCTTACATCTCATTGGGAACTTGGGACTACCTACGTAGCCGAGTGATCGGGATCAAAGCCACATAGTTCTAATGGTTTATCAACACAATTCACATCATCAAATTAGTAGCAAACATATCAGCATCAATACATCATCAAGTCAGCAACAATAACAAGATCTGGAATAAAAAAGGGGCTAGAGTACTTACCTTGGTTTCTGGGCAGAAACTATCAGTCGAATTCCAACTGATTTTCGGTGATGGAAAAGGTCGAAGCTTCTGGGCTTAAAAGCAAAATTGTAGATCCCTCTCTTAACTTTCCAGAGAGTCTAAGATCGCAGTAATCCGAGGCCTACAGATATGAATTATTTTCTGGGACTGCTGGCATCAGGAACCCCAACTCGAGTTCACTACCTTTTTGGCCTCCGGATTGCTTTTGATTGTTTCCTCCTCTTGTTGGTTGCTTCTTGATGCTCCTCTCTAAAAAATTGGCTGGAGTAACAGTAAAAAAAGAGTATTTGAGGGCTTGGAGAAGTAGAAATTTCCTAACCTTTTTCTAAGCTTCAAAGAGTTTGTGTAATCTATTCTAATAGCTATTCATGTGTGTCTTTGAAGTGAAAGGAGGACTCTATTTATAGAGTTCTGCGAGTGTACAGACCGTGGACCTTATAACCGACAGGGTTCTTGCTTAAAATCAGGTCCAAAATGAGTGGGATTGATTAAACGGGCAAAAAGTTATGGAAAATCGCATAACAGTACAGCATGACCACTACTGCCGGGCGGACATCGCTAGATGACCGCTGGCAGCGGTGATCTTGGCTTCCATGTCCGCCCGGCATGGTGGTCATCACATGATGACCACCCGCTAGTTGCTATAGTAACACGCTTTTTCCTTTTTTAAATTTCAATCACCATTAATTCCGAGTATGATTTCAATTGAAAACTAGTGCAGAAGGAGGCCGAATCAGCATCTGGCATCAACAAAAAAATGTAGATCTCTCTCTTAGCTTTCCACAAACTATAAAAATGCAGCAAACCAGTCTACAGCCGGAGATAAGCGATTTTTCCGAGACTACACAGGGAAGAACACTCTCCTCGGGTTTGCGCTTTCCACTCTAACGATTTGCTCTGATTGGTCTCCTTCTTGCTATCCTCTTGTTGCTGGGTTGTTGCTACTCCTCTCCATGAGATTACTCTAGAAATTCAACTCCTCTAATACCACCTCCTATACTCAAAGAACAAGGGTTTCTCTAAGCACTCAAGGCTTTAGGTGTGTAGAGAATAATTCTAATATCTACCTCCATTGTATGTAATAGGGGGTCTATTTATAGTGTTCAGGGGGTAAGGGGTCGTCCTATTAATCTAAGGGTCGAGATTGAAGCCCTAAATCTGACGGTTAAGAGCTAGAAATTGGAAAAAGAGGCAAAAAAAAGATTCTTGTAGCGACGACCGCCATAGCCCTAGCGGTCATGTCGTGATGACCGTCGAGGCTTGGCGGTCATATTTTCCTTGTCCGCCAGTGGTGGCGGTCATGTCTCCATGTCCGCCACCCACTGGATAATTTTTCCTTTTTTTTTTTACTTTTTCTCCTCCAATCCTATTCCTAGTTGGTTTCCACGCCCTCTAGAATATTTTCTGACCCAAAAAATACCCTAAACTTGTTTCCCACTCTAATACTTTTCCTTCTTATCAACCCCACATCAAAATTATCCCTTTTTTCAATTAAACCTCTATAAAATACAAAATAAGCAAAATATATATTTAACCCCAAATTTGCAGGAAAAATAGGATTAAATTGGGCTGTAGGCAATGTGTTTAAATGGGCTGCTACTGCTGAAGAATTTATATTTTATTAGCCCAAACTTAATATCTATTTATAACCCAAAATTAAATGAATAATAAAGGGCAAAATAAAGAAAAATAAATAGCCAAATAAAATACCATTTTTCTACCACATTAAATCACAAATATATTCATGCCAATAATCAAATCTTCTCATCAATCAAATATATGAGAATATTTATAACTCAAAAATAATAAAATAAATCATGGGCTAAATTTGGGTATTCACAGTAACTAGTTAGGCTACTAACATATTAGCAACCTACCAACAAACTAACCACCCACTAACACAGTAACATAGAAGTAGTCCTAGCTTTTTATTAAATAAATCAATAGACTTGACTATTTGTAAATAATATTTAAAGTGTCAAGTCAAACATATTGAACACTCCTCACTTACTTTGATGTTGTTTCATCTATGCAATATTGGCCTAACATGTTGCCACAAACAAAAATTTCTTTTCTACTTGCTCAAGAATATTATCAATGATTTGTTATTGCTTGCATACTTCTGATATATGTCCCGATTGAACTATTGCTTTTTTATCAAGTCTCCACCATCATTTTGATTGTAGATGACTTCTCTTGCAATATTCACATTTAGGAAATGGACTTCCTTGTTATAATCTCCAAAGAAAATAAATTAGACTTGTTTTGAAAATTTTCCTTCATTAAGTTATTGTCTGAATCAACAAGCACTGCAACTTCATACTTTATTGAGTCAATTCCTGAATCAACAAGCAATGCACTTTTATCTTTCATCGAGTCATTGTCTGAATCAACAAGAAATGCACCTTCATCGAGTCACTGCCCTAATCAACAAGCAATGCACCTTCATCTACAAGCAATGCACTTTTATCTTTCATCGAGTCATTGTCTGAATCAACAAGCAATGCATTTTTATCTTTCATCGAGTCATTGTCTGAATCAACAAGAAATGCACCTTCATCGAGTCACTGCCCTAATCAACAAGCAATGCACCTTCATCTTTCCTCGAGTCATTGCTTGAATCAACAAACAATGCACCTTCTGTTAGTGTAATATGCCCAAAAACCAATCAATGGATGATTGTTTGTAGTCATGTATATACATTAAGGTTATTCCATTAAATATGATTATGAGATAATCGCTTGCACATATTTATAACCCTAGAATACTTTGTATTCTTAAAAAGTCCCTAGTCGATTATTATTATGGATGGGTTGTAATAATAAATTAAGACTAGCGTATGTTGACAATTATATGAGATATGAATTCTACATACGGGTACAAGTTAGAGAACTTGTGGACCGGACTGACCCACATAAGAACCCTACATGGAATGTTATATGATAGTCATTAGTGGTTCTTTTATATGTATTGTCCTTAGACCTGAGATCATTAAGGTTCCCAGCATATGAGTCATATACTTTGATATTATTCCTAGTCATCCGTAACTGGGTGGTCTTAAGGGTAATCATTGGGTATATGATAAATGTGTAGTGGGTTTTGATTGATCAAGATGGGATTCATCCGACCCATATAACGGTTATATTATCAGATGGGCCTCTTGATAGAGTTGAACTGTAAATGCATGGCCATGCTCGGATTATATGATATGGTGATATCATTAGGATCCGTTTTACACAGTTAACTCGGGGATCAAGAAACTAAGATTAAACATATACGAGATTGACGTTTTTCATGTCTCGGTTTAATCTTGATAATGGGACGAAAGGACGATGACATGTTCCGAGGCATATAGAATCAGTACTGATCTTGTCGTTCGGGTAGCAATGATGTGTTGCTAGACGCCGCTCTTTGCTTATAATTGTAAAATGAGATTTTACAATTATTGCCGGACGTTACAAGTGCCTACAGGGTCACACACATAGAACCGTTGATTCGAGCAGGTGGTTGAACCGTGGTTGGACCATGGTTCGACAGGGTGTGGTTGGACCGCGGTTGGACCGTGGTTGGACTAGGGTCATTTTGGGCTGGTTTGGTTCAGTAATTGTCAGAATTATTAGACCAAATTATTGCTGTGATGTGTGTTTGTACATTAGTGGAGACGAGATTATGTGGAGACATAATCATGTTGGGAATGGGCCATTATGTTTGCCATTACCCATTGTCGTTTAGCACTAATTGAAGTGGGTAATCTGATTACTCTTCTCCACTATTTCATTTTGGTTTTTGTGAGTCTTGAGAGTGTTTTTTAGACCAGCTAGAACACACACAAGCACTTCCTTTCTTTGAGAAAGAAAGAAGAACAAAAACACACCACAAAGCCCCCGGATTTCGCAGCTAGCACCGCGTTTCGGGAGAGCTCGAGTTGGTCAACGTGTGACGATTTCCGGCTTGACATCATGATTCGTATGGATACCGTAGAGGAGTAGGATATCCTTCCAGCTCTAGCTGATTCGGTTCTTCAGTTAGGTGAAAGATCCTAACCGTTTCAGGTATGTTTGTTTTTGTTGTTCGGTTTAGTTGCTTCACTTGGATCCTTCATATGTTTCCGGGTTTCCGCTGTGCGTTTGTTGCATTTAGATTGTCTATTTAGCATGACCGGAAACTTACAGTGGTAGTGGAGCCTCTTGTGAAGCTCTAAACCGAATTTATATGCATATGTTGATATGTTCATGCAAATATATATGATGTGTTATATGTGATGTAGCATGATGATTATATGTTGAGTTCATTATATATATGTTGATGTTGGTTTGTGTCAAAAGTGTTTTGACAACAAGAACTTGATTAGTATGTGATATCAATCAAGGAGTAATTGGCAGTAAGTCGAAGGGGTTTGACAAAACGAAAATCGATCGTCGGTTTTCAGAAGGAACGATTGTCGTTCTAGTGCTGCAGGGCCAGGACATCGATGTTCATAAGAAGGACATCGATGTCCACATGAGGATTTGCCTTGGCCAAGCCTGTTCTATGAAAGGTTGGCCTTGGCTGATTCACATGAACATCGATGTTCAGGATTAAACATCGATGTCCAAGAGCCTTGTGAGATTAATTTGAGATTCCAGAGACCAAATAACATCGATGTTCACTTTATAACATCGATGTCCTTGTGTTCCAGAGTCTCAAACATCAATGTTTAAAGGTTAGGCATCGATGTTTAAAACTACTGCCAAGTTTTTGGACCTTCGAAACTTTCCAACATCGATGTCCAAGAGTTGAACATCGATGTTCTTGAGTTCCAGAGGCCAATGAACCTTTGGAACTTTCCAACATCGATGTCCAAGAGCTGAACATCGATGTTCTTGAGCTCTGCCAAATAGTTTGGACTTCCAGAGCCTCAAGGACGTCGATGTTGATGACAGGACATTGATGTCCTTGTGTTCCAGAGGCCAAATGACATTGATGTTCATGACAAGAATCGATGTCCTAGAGTACCCGAGGCCAATGGAGATCGATGTTCAGCAATGGACATCGATGTCTTTGTGCATTACCAAGGTGTTGGGGAGAATCAGATTCTCAAAGACATCGATGTTCACTTATGGGCATCGATGTTTACATGTATCTTTGGTTTCCAAATTTACATAACATCAATATATGATTTGTTGATTATATACATGTGATGTATGAACATATGTTGATGTAAATATTAAGTTCTTAGTTGCCTTCCTTGATAAGCACTCATCATTGCTTAGATCAACACTTGGTAGGTTTTACCAAAGCAAGGTGCCAATGTTTATCCTAGCAAGGTGCGATTGGATAATTGTAATATCTTATTGTGGGTTTGGACTTAACTAAGTCATCTTAATAGGATTAAGGACTTAGAGGCAAGGAGTTGAGCAATGTCTATAAGATAGACAGGAACAAGTGTTGTTCACTCAACCATCCAAGAGTTACATGAGATGTGATTGACAAGAGTTGTCTACCTAAATAGCTATGATGTAAGTGATCAGCCAAAGCTGACTTATCTTGTAGTGCAATATGGATCTTGGCCTACTTATCATTTTTTGATTCATAGTAGGAGCATCATTTAATAGAATTCCTTGTTAAATAATTTATGTATACATGACTCTTATTTGTGTGAGTTAATCATTGTTGTAGATATACCATGGCACAAAACACAGGCACATTATCATTGCGATCAGTTCTTGAGAAGGAAAAGCTGAATAGGAATAACTTCCTAAAGTGGCATCGCAATATGAGGATTGTCCCCAAACATGAAAAGAAGTTGTATGTCCTTGAAGGGCCCGTTCCAGATGAACCGGCGCCTAATGCTCCGAGGGCGGAAAGAGATGCTTACAAGAAGCATGTTGATGATGCATTGGATGTTGCATGCCCTATGCTTGTTAATATGGAATCTGAGCTTCAGAAGCAACATGAGAACATGGGGGTGTTCGATATGATCGAACACCTGAAAATGCTCTTTGAAGAGCAAGCAAGGCATGAGAGGTACGAGACCTCTAAGGCATTGTTCCAATGCAAGATGGCTGAGTCATCACCCGTGAGACCTCATGTGCTCAAAATGAATGGATACATTGAGAGCCTTGAGGGTCTTGGTTTTCCTTTGCAGAAGGAGTTGGCTGTTGATCTAGTCCTGCAATCGTTGCCGGATAGTTACAGCCAATTTGTCATGAACTTCAATATGAATCATCTTGACAAATCATTGTCTGAGTTGCTTAACATGTTGGGAACAGTTGAGCAACAAATGAGGGCAAACAAATCCAACATTATGATGATTGGAAAAGGCAAAGGAAAGGGTAAAGCAAAGTTTAACAAGAAGAAGAAATGTGCCAAAAAGTTTGGTGCATGTGCATCTTCTTGTGATCATGTGCTGAAACCCAAGGGTGGTATTGCAAAGGAAGGACATTGTTTCCATTGCAATAAACCGGGCCATTGGAAGCGCAACTGCCCTATTTACCTTGAAGAGGTGAAGAAAAGGAAGGGAAGTGAGACTTCCACTTCAGGTATTTTCGTTATAGAAGCTAATATCTCTATCTCTGCATCATGGGTATTAGATACCGGATGTGGTTCTCACATTTGTGTAAATGTGCAGGAACTAAGAAAGAGTAGGAGATTGGCAAAGGGTGAGATAGACCTACGCGTTGGAAATGGAGCAAGGGTTGCTGCATTAGCCGTAGGGACTTATTATCTATCTTTACCGAGTGGTTTGGTTTTGGAACTTGATGATTGCTATTATGTACCTACTATAAGCAGGAATTTGATTTCTGTTTCTTGTCTGGACAAGAAAGGCTTTTCATTTGTAATAAAGAACAAATGTTGTTCTATTTATTTCAATGATATTTATTATGGTGGTGCATATTTGAGCAATGGTTTGTATGTTCTAAACCTAGAAACGCCAATCTATAACGTTAATACGAAGAAGGTTAGAATGAACGATTCTAATGAAACCTACCTTTGGCATTGTCGTTTGGGCCATATAAACGAGACTCGTATTGCTAAACTCCATAAAGATGGAATTCTAGACTCATTTGATTTTGAATCATATGAGACATGTGAGTCATGTTTATTAGGCAAAATGACAAAGGCTCCTTTTGCCGGTAAAGGTGAGAGAGCTTCGGACTTGTTAGGTCTAATACATTCTGATGTATGCGGACCTATGTCTACACAGGCTAGAGGTGGTTTTCAATACTTCATTACATTTACTGATGATTACAGTAGATATGGCTATGTGTATCTTATGAGACACAAGTCAGAATCCTTTGAAAAGTTCAAAGAGTTCAAGAATGAAGTACAGAATCAACTCGGTAAAAGTATTAAAATGCTTCGATCTGATCGAGGAGGTGAATACTTAAGCCGAGAATTTCTTGATCATCTAAAGCAATGTGGTATAGTATCACAGCTTACTCCACCAGTTACGCCTCAATGGAATGGTGTATCTGAAAGGAGGAATAGAACTTTATTAGACATGGTTCGTTCTATGATGAGTCAAGCTGACCTTCCTTCTTCATTTTGGGGACATGCATTATTGAGTGCTGCATTTACACTTAACCATGTTCCATCTAAATCGGTTGAAAAGACACCATATGAGATATGGACTGGGAAGCGTCCCCAATTTGTCTTTTATGAGAATTTGGGGTTGTCAGGCTTACGTGAGACGTGAAGCATCAAATAAACTCGGCCCTAAATCCGAGAAGTGTCTTTTTGTAGGATACCTTAAGGAAACAAAAGGGTATTACTTCTATAATCCCACCGACCACAAAGTGTTTGTTGCTCGGACTACTATTTTTCTAGAAAGAGAATTTATTTCTAGAGGAATTAGTGGGACGAAAATAGAACTCGAAGAAGTTCGAGATATACAGGCTGAGATGGAACAAGGACAGGAACCGCAAGATGTTGTGGGTGAAAATCCTGTACCTGTAACACATGGGCCGCGTAGGTCGGATAGGATTCGGTATGAGCCTGAGAGATATGGATTTCTTATGACTCATACTGGAGATGTGATGCTCATAGATGAGGATGAGCCCACTTCCTATCAGCAGGCCGTTACGGGTCCAGACTCTAAGAAGTGGCTAGAAGCCATGAATTCAGAAATGGAATCCATCTATGAAAACAAGGTATGGACCTTGGTTGATCCACCTGAAGGGGTAAAACCCATAAAGTGCAAATGGGTTTTTAAGAAAAAGACCGACATGGATGGTATTGCGATTACCTTTAAAAGGCGATTGGTCGCGAAAGGTTTCAAACAAGTTCATGGTATTGACTATGATGAAACTTTCTCACCAATTGCCATGGTTAAATCCATTCGGATTCTATTGGCTATAGCAGCATACCATGATTATGAGATATGGCAAATGGATGTTAAAACCACTTTCCTTAATGGAAATCTTTTAGAGGATGTGTACATGACACAACCTAAAGGTTTTGTTGATCCAGAAAATGCTAATATGGTATGCAAGTTGCAAAGGTCCATTTATGGATTAAAGCAAGCTTCTAGGAGTTGGAATCTTCGTTTTAATCAAGTAATCAAAGAGTTTGATTTCATTAAAAATGAAGATGAGCCATGTGTTTACAAGAAGGTTAGTGGGAGCACTGTCGTTTTCTTGTTGTTGTATGTTGACGACTCATTGGGAATAATATTTCGACACTACAGTCAGTAAAGACTTGGTTAGAAAAGAATTTCTCAATGAAGGACTTAGGAGAAGCTGCCTACGTGTTAGGCATAAAGATCTATAGAGATAGATACAAAAAGCTTCTCGGGCTAAGTCAGAGTACGTATATTGACAAGGTGCTAAAGAGGTTTAGCATGCAAGATTCCAAGAAAGGATTCTTGCCCATGTCACATGGCGTATCTCTCTCTAAGAATCAATGTCCTAGCACATCGAAGGACAGAGAGCGGATGAGTAAGATCCCTTATGCTTCGGCAATAGGATCGATCATGTATGCCATGTTATGTACTCGACCGGATGTCGCATATGCTTTGAGTGTCACAAGCAGATATCAATCTGATCCCAGTGAGAGTCACTAGATAGTGGTTAAGAACATCCTTAAGTACTTGAGAAGGAATAAGGATGCATTTCGTGTGTATGGAAGCGTTGATGAGCTTGTTGTAAAGGGTTACACATATGCTAGCTTCCAAACAGACAGGGATGACTTTAGATCGCAATCAGGTTATTTGTTTTGTCTTGGCGGTGGTGCTGTATGCTGGAAGAGTGCTAAGCAAGAGACAGTTCCAGATTCTACAACCGAGGCTGAGTACATTGCTGCCTCAGATGCGGCGAAAGAGGCTGTTTGGATTAAGAAGTTCGTAACTGAACTTGGGGTGGTTCCTAGTATTGAGAGTCCGATTGAGCTCTATTGTGACAACAATGGGACAATCGCACAGGCTCAAGAACCTAGATACCACCAGAGATCCAAACATATACTCCGACGCTATCATCTTATTAGAGAGATCATAGATAGAGGCGACGTTAGACTGTGCAGAGTTCCTTCTGAGAACAATATAGCAGATCCTTTGACTAAGCCGATCACACAGCAGAAGCATGATGGTCATTGCGCATCCATTGGTATTAGATACATGCCTGATTGTCTTTAGTGCAAGTGGGAGATTGTTAGTGTAATATGCCCAAAAGCCAATCAATGAATGATTGTTTGTAGTCATGTATATACATTAAGGTTATTCCAATAAATATGATTATGAGATAATCGCTTGCACATATTTATAACACTAGAATACTTTGTATTCTTAAAATGTCCCTAGTCGATTATTATTATGGATGGGTTGTAATAATAAATTAAGACTAGCGTATGTTGAGAATTATATGAGATATGAATTCTATATACGGGTACAAGTTAGAGAACTTGTGGACTGGACTGACCCACATAAGAACCCTACATGGAACGTTATATGATAGTCATTAGTGGTTCTTTTATATGTATTGTCCTTAGACCTGAGATCATCAAGGTTCCCAGCATATGAGTCGTATACTTTGATATTATTCCTAGTCATCAGTAACTGGGTGGTCTTAAGGGTAATCATTGGGTATATGATAAACGTGTAGTGGGTTTTGATTGATCAAGATGGGATTCGTCCAACCCATATAACGGGTATATTATCAGATGGGCCTCTTGATAGAGTTGAACTGTAAACGCATGGCCATGCTCGGATTATATGATATGGTGATATCATTAGGATCCGTTTTACACAATTAACTCGGGGATCAAGAAACTAAGATTAAACATATACGAGATTGACGTTTTCCATGTCTCGGTTTAATCTTGATAATGGGACGAAAGGACAGTGACATGTTCCGAGGCATATGGAATCAGTACTGATCTTGTAGTTCGAGTAGTAATGATGTGTTGCTAGACGCCGCTCTTTGCTTATAATTATAAAATGAGATTTTACAATTATTGCCGGACGTTACAAGTGCCTATAGGGTCACATACATAGAACCGTTGATTCGAGCAGGTGGTGGAACCGTGATTGGACCATGGTTCGACAGGGTGTGGTTGGACCGCGGTTGGACCGTGGTTGGACCAGGGTCGTTTTGGGCTAGTTTGGTTCAGTAATTGTCAGAATTATTAGACCAAATTATTGCTGTGATGTGTGTTTGTACATTAGTGGAGACGAGATTATGTGGAGACATAATCATGTTGGGAATGGGCCATTATGTTTGTCATTACCCATTGTCTTTTAGCACTAATTGATGTGGGTAGTCTGATTACTCTTCTCCGCTATTGCATTCTGGTTTTTTTGAGTCTTGAGAGTGTTTTTCAGACCAGCTAGAACACACACAAACACTGATGCAATTCAACAT
>JAKUCV010004530.1:0-10263 GCA_028386065.3 Turnera subulata
CTCAGGTCAAAGGACAACACATCTATAAGAAACACTAATGACATACATATAACGTTCCATGTAGTGTTCTTATGTGGGTCGGTCCGGTCCACAAGTTCTCTAACTTGTACCCGTATGTAGAATTCATATCACATATAAATTCACAACATACGCTAGTCTTAATTTATTATTACAACCCGTCCATAATAATAATCGACTATGGACATTTAAGAATATATCAAATATATAAACTAGGGTTATAAATATGTGCAAGTAATTATCTCATAATCATATTTATTGGAATAACCTCAATGTATATACATGACTACAATCATCCATAGATTGGCTTTTGGGCATATAACTAACAGTCAAGTGGAAGAGGGGTCTCAAACCCCTATGGTACATTAGTGCAGCTGAGTCTACTGCACCCCTCCCTCTCTATTTTATCTTTATGATGATACCTATATTAGCGTGGAATTGCCAAAGGGCAGGAAAAAGACAGTTTACAAGAAAGTTCAGGGAACTTTATGATGAGTTCAAGCCGGATGTTGCAATAATAGTCGAACCTCGTATAAGTGGAGCTAGAGCAGCCCGGGTCATTAGAAGAATGCGGTTTACTAACTCACACAGGGTGGAAGCCAGAGGTCTAGTAGGGGTATTTGGCTTCTTTGGAATGAGGAAACAGTACAGGTGCAGATCCTATTTAATCACACGCAATTTATCCATGCCCGGATAATTAAAGGTGACCATGCCTTTGTCTTCATCGCGGTTTATACCAGCCCCCAGTATAAATGGCAGAGATATTTTTGGAAGAACATTGAGGTTTTGGCAGCCCACACGAAGGAACATTGGTTACCCGCAGGTGATTTCAATGCTGTGCTTGATGGTTGTGAGCGTAAGGATAAGTATGGGCATCCGGGTATGGCTTCAAAGGATTTTCAAGAATGCATTATGCAATCACAGTTACTGGACTTAGGGGCCACAGAGAGTCAATTCACTTGGAAGGGCCGAGGACACCAAGCTCGTCTTGATAGATTCATGTGCAATGAAGCATGGAGCATTGCTTTCCCTAATGCCACTGCCTTTCATCTACCTTTAGTGTGCTCGGATCATCGATCAATTTTTGTTAGGGAGGGGTCTCAGCCTCCACACAAGGCTAATAGGCCTTTCCGGTTTCTAGCCCCATAGCTGTCACACCCTAAGTTTGGTGAATTTACCAAAGAAGCTTGGAATTGTAATTCAAACAATATCCAAGCGGTGGAGGAGTTTGTCCCGAAAGTGAAGGAGTGGAACATGAATGTTTTTGGTCACATCCAAAAGAAGAAAAAAAGACTACTTGCGAGACTGGCAGGGATACAAAGATATTTAGAGAGACTACCATCTACTTTCCTTTCTAAGCTTGAAGTCGAACTTAAGATGGAGCTTGATCATGTATTGGTGCAGGAGGAACTTTTGTGGGCGCAGAAGGCTAGATGCCAATGGGTCCATGATGGGGACCGAAATACAGCGTACTTTCATGCCTCCACCATAATGCGGAGGCGGAAAAATAAGGTGGAAGCACTCAAGGATGATGGAGGTAATTGGATAGAGGATGCGGATGCACTTAAAGCGTTAGCTGTCCAATATTTCCTGCAACTATTCTCTGATGAGGGGCTGTCATGCCCAATTTTTCCACTGCCGAATAGGTTTCCACCCTTGGAATCTCATTTTAGGGATGGCCTTTTGGAGCAGTTCACAAAATCTGAAGTAAAGGAGTGTTTACTACAAATAGGGCCCCTAAAAGCTCCGGGCCCTGATGGGTTTCATGCAATATTCTTTCAAAATCGGTGGGAAACCGTTGGTCCTTCTCTTGTGAGCTTTGTGAGAGATGTGTTTGAGAGAGATTGGTGGGATGAGAGATTAAACCAAACACTTTTAGTCTTACTCCCTAAAATTGAGAGACCAGACAAAATTACCCAATTTCGACCAATCGGCCTTTGTAATGTGCTTTATAAGTTGATCATTAAACTTGTAGTCAACCGTATAAAGCCATCCCTGGGAAATTTGGTTAGCCAAAACCAATCTAGTTTTGTTCCTGGTAGACAAATCACTGACAATATAATTATTGTCCAGGAAATTATCCATACCATGAAAAAGAAGGAAGGTGATACGGGGAGCATGGCTATCAAAATTGACTTGGAGAAAGCCTATGATAGGCTGAAATGGAGCTTTATCGAGGAAACTTTATTGGCAGCAAGCTTCCCACCCAAGCTGATCAAAATTGTAATGAAATGTATCACAACTTTTTGGATGCAGGTGTGCTGGAATGGAGAGGTGACCATTCCTTTCAAACCAACCCGTGGGATCCATCAAGGTGACCCCATCTCTCCATACATCTTTGTATTATGCATGGAGAGACTAGGGCACCTGATAGATCAGGTGGTGGAGAGAAAGGAATGGAAACCGCTTAGAGCAAGCAGAGGGGGCCCATGTTTGGCTCATTATTGTTTTGCTGATGATTTGATGCTATTCGCAGAGGCTACTCCAGCACAGGCCGTGGTTGTTGCCGACTGTCTTGATATGTTCTACGGTTTTTCCGGTCAGCATATTAGTAAGGAAAAATCAAGGGTATTTTTCTTCCCAAATACCAGTAAGAGTTTAGCAAGGGGCATCTGCAGCCGACTAGGCTTCTCACGCACTTGGAATTTGGATAAACACCTGGGTGTGCCAGTTTTGCAAGAAAGGGTGAACAAATTAACTTATGCTCACCTAGTAGACAAAGCACATAAGAGATTGGAGGGATGGAAAGTTGATCGCTTGTCATTGGCTGGGAGGATTACACTTGCAAAATCGGTGCTCATGGCCCTCCCGTGCTATACCATGCAAACCTGTAGATTGCCACGATCGTTCTGTGACAGGCTAGATATGCTGACCCGGAATTTTGTATGGGGCTCCTCTCAAGATCAAAAGAAAGTCCACCTATTGAGTTGGGATATTGTTTGCAAGCCGAAGGAATTTGGGGGAGTGGGTATCAGGAAAATGCATGAAACCAATGACGCTTTTTCCATGAAGCTCGCCTGGAATTTAGTGAATGATGGGGATAAATTATGGGTACAGATGATGCGCGCCAAGTACTTGAAAGACCAAGGAAGGGCCCCTTTAATTCTGAAGCCGAAACCTGGAACAAATGTTTGATCGGCAATTTTTAAAATCTGTCCGAACTTTCGGAGCAATCTTGTTTGGAAGATCCGAGATGGTACCACAACGCTGTTTTGGCAAGATAGATGGATTTATGCTGACTCCACGCTTTTAGAATTGACTGATGTTTCTCCCCACGAAACAATGAAGAAAAGTGTTGCTGAAATGACTACCTCTAGTGGGGGTTGGAATTGGGATTTGATGCGCGGTCTGCCAACTGACATATCCTACAAATTGTGCACATTTCCTACCCCAAGGCCTACTAATGGCCCGAATCAGGCAATATGGGCAGCTGACTCAAAGGGCTGTTTCTCTGTAAAGTCGGCTTACAGAATTTTGGAAGAGCACAAATGGGGTTTGAGGGATGCAATATGGAATTCCATTTGGCGATGGAAAGGTCCTGATAGAATCTCATCCTTTCTATGGCTCCTAGCACACGAAAGATTATTGACGAATCAGTTGCGGGTAGTGCGGCATCTGTCAGATTCAGCTGAATGCCCCCGTTTATGTGGAGCAGAGGAATCAGTGCTGCATGTTGTACGAGACTGTCCATTTGCAAGGGACATTTGGTTCGTACTTGGAGCTGATGACCTAGGGTCGATGTTTTTTGAGCTTGATCTAAGGTGTTGTTTGCAGTGGTATGCTGGCAGTTATGGAAATGGAGAAATAACCTGGTATTTGTTGACCCACCTGAGTTTGTCTCCAACCCTATAAGTTATATCAGAGGGCTTACTATGAGCCTCATTTTTGCTCGAGATAATTCCAGGTTGGCTGCTAGTGTTTTTAAGGGCCTCCCTCCTCCACGAGTATGGCATGCCCCTGCCCGGGGTTGCTTCAAATTGAATGTCGCAAGTGTTCACCTGCAGGGTTCTCATTCTTCGACTCAAGGGGGCGTCTGCAGAAATGATAAGGGCGATTGGGTATGTGGGTTTGGAGCCAATTCGCCAGGCAGCTCACGCTTTCAAGGCGCTCTGCTTGCCATTCTTCATGGTATTCAGTTTATCCAGTCCCTCAATCTCCACCCTGTGGCTTTGGAGACGGATGAAATGTCAATATTGGAATGGCTCTCGGATGATGTGTTTTGGGATGACGATTTCGAAAGGATAGCCAAAGAAATTAAGGAGCTTCAAAAGACTCCTCATTTTGTGAATTTTGATTTTGTGGATACCGAAGCTAACAACAGTGCTCATTGTATAGCCCAGTTAGCTCTTTCTTTTTGTCCAGAGCTAACTGTGATTAGTTCACCATTGATGTAGCTAGAGATGCTCTTTTGAAGGATAGGGGTTGAAGGGTTTAGTCCCTATATTTTTGTAAATCTATTTTGGCTTATAATATATTCATTTCTCGGTTTCGACCAAAAAAAGAAATACATCTATATATATACCATCAAACTGTAACTCGTATAATTTTGTGTTTCAAGAGTTGAAAAAGAAAAAAATAACAAGGGAAACCATAATATGGGAAACTGAAGAAAGAATATCATCATATACTTCGTTCTTTCCCAGAATCCAAGTAAAAGGAAAATAGATAACAGCAGTTCAATTTTCCCTCTCCTCCCATCAAAACTTCTAACCATTAATTTCCTGTCATCCATTGACTTTGCGATTTCCTGACAAAGTAAAAAAATGTAAATTAACCCCTTAGCAATTGACAAAAGCAAAAGGTTGATTTGAAGAATCAAAACCTCTATATGTTGCTTTTGAAATCTATATGCTTAATGAATCAATTAGGACCCCGTCCTAGGATTCTCAGGGCCCCTTACTCTTACACTTTTTTCCATTAATCACTTTCTTATTTGCTTCTCTCTACTCAATTTTTTTTTCTTTATAACAAATTTGTTTCTTCTTCTTATCGTCTTTAGTTACTAACCAAACTAGATTGGCAATTATGTGACTCGATGGCCAGTGTACTTTGATTAAGCATTTAATATATCCTTATGGACAGCAATCTGCTATGTACATCATGACTCAACTAATCTATATGTTTCTTTACTATAGAATTAGGGATATAATATGATTTTATGCTTAAACTAAATGAAACAAGTGGCTAAGGTCTGCCCTTTTTGAATCCAAACTAATCCAATAAATCCATGGACCAATTGCTACGTGTACAACTCAGCAAAAAAGTACACCCAAATCTACGTGTATCTGAGTCAGCTTGACATGTCGTCAACTGCGAGCTGTGGCAATATTGTTGAGCCTACAGGTGTCTCATGGTAAAGCAACTTTCATTACCAAATGGATAAGAAAGGGAATACTTAATGGGTGAGGCCAAATATGTGAGTTTAATGATTTACTAGTTGAATCGATATTCCCTCCCCCCATATTTCTTATTTTTTTTGTTGCAATCCAAACCACTTGTTGATTGTGTTGTGTCAAGTTGCAAATTAAAGAGAGATTATTTTATTTTTTTTTACATGAGTGGATTACACATTTTGATTAGTACATATGTGCCTTTCAAAGTTTCCTTTTTATGCGTCATGATTATTTTCTAAAAATGAGAGGTCATTATCTTTGAGCTGTTATCGTGGTTATTTTTTTGGGATTAATTTGGGAGTTGCTTAGTGACAACACTGCTTTAGCATGATTGAGTTAATGGCCATTATCAAATGGAGAATAAGACATCAAAGTTTTCGTATGGTCATCAATTTTGAGAAAGCATATATAGCACAAGTAAGTTCGTCAACAAAATGGAAATAAGTCGATGCAGATACCTTATAAGTATTAACCACCTGACGACCTAGCACCACTAAGGAAAAAAAAAAAATGACTGGCCAAGAAAAGAAAAATGATTTGACCTCTCAAAACCCCATCAACCAAACTCTTAGTTAATTTGCAAATACCGCCCTACTTAATTATTATCATATCTTAACGTTTCTTAATTTCATTGGTTCTTTGTTTATAAATGCTATACAACTAAGAGTAACTTATAAAAATGACTTTGAGAACACCCTTACAATATCACAACAATACATATGCGGTGTGGTGGGAAAGATAATTTGATCAAAAGCTAGCCGACACATACGATTTATTTGTTTCTACTTAGATAGATTTTGAGTTTAAATCTTAATATATGCAAAGAAAAAAAATTTATTAAGAGATTCATCCACCATAATCAAATGATCGTCACTGTCAAATTCAAATTAATTAAGACAAAGCACTTGAATTCTTCTGGATGCTAGCTCGATGAAAAAACATAGGCCAAGAATTCCATGGATGAAAAGAATATAGTCACATATATAGGGGTAGGGGACGTTTTTTTGGGGAAGCAAGAGTAAAACATGTACTTTGAACTGACATATCCATTTAAATCAAAATTTGGTAGTATAGTCTAATGAAAGATAGTGTCATAAATATATATATTCTGTACGTCACTAACACAATCCACCCGATTTCTTTCCAAATCCATGACCTCATTTGAGCTCGAAAGTCGAAACTACACGCAGAAACTAATAGGAAGAGAAAAAAAAAAAAAAGAAAGAAAAAAGAAAGAAAGATCTAACAACAGATAGTATAAGTACACTCCAGTTGTCATGAGTTGTCACTCTCTAAGCAAAGAGACCTTACATAGTTACGTTGTTGGATAGAAGCTGTATACGTACGTTCCCCAAAAATGTCCTTTCAAAATATTGACAAAGAACTGTGAGGACTTTTGTTGCCCACGTAACATGCTAGCTAGTAATTAATTGAAGATGTGATATGCACCCAAACTAATGAAAGTTACGTTTATTTCCATGCCAAATAATAAAACTCCTACTCCTACCCAACTTTGTTTACTACCATAATTTTTATTATTCACACACAAGAGCTCTAGCAGCCGGCATTCGAGGCGGATATAATTCAAACTTGTTTCAAAGTATCCACACAACCCAATCTACTGTGGCTTAAACAACATATAATATAATATATACTACCTATTATAATTAATTAATTAATTAATTAATCCGCGGTCGTTTCTATATATATTTCTTCACTGAGAAGTTTAGGTTTTGACAATTTATTAGTATAAGAAAGAAAAATAAGATGCAAATTAAACTCTGAAAACAATATATATGGAATGCATGGGCGCTTTAGATTCTGAACTCAAAAAGAAAAAAAAAATGAATTGGATTAGATTGTTTCCACTTAAGGGATTCTCATAATTAGCTCGTTGAAAATTTGATTGTTGTAGTCTATAACAGCGGGAGAATCAAAGGCTAGTTTTTTTTTTTAAGTTAGGTACAAAAAGAATGGGTCAAAGTCATGTGGCACATCTTGGCACGAGTTCGAGGGCACCAATCTTGATTCTATTTTCAAACTATATACTATATCTTGGTCATTTGCATGGGAATATTCAATCCACGATTCTCGCCATAAATTCGTACTCTAAAAATTTTTTATTTGAAAAAAAAATTACATTTTTTTTTTGTTGAACAAAAAAAAAAGTAAAGTTTTTTTATTCCATCATCAGTGGTCCTAGTTTGAGAAAAAAAAATATATTTTTAGTTAGGTCAAAGTCTCTCTGATTCTCGAAGAAACTGCTCAAATGGTTTCTTGAAATTGATCAACTCATGATAGGTCCCTTCCAAGTAATTCTAATTTTGACCTAATAAGTTTCTTGCAAGCATAGGATAACAGTAATTACCAGTACTATGAGTATGATCTCAGCAGTCTACAGCGGCTGATGCTCAGTGCTTGAAGCGCTCCGACTCGTATTTACCGTACACAGTAAACACGTGCCGGAACTGTGACCACCCGACCCAACAAAGCCCAAGCATACAGTGTGAACTACAATAACTCGGCCCAACGGCCCAAAATAGTAAAACATCATAAATAATAAATCCCGGCCCAATGACCCAATAATAGCGAAAACAATGCACAGCGGAAGACTTTAAACTCACTAACACTGTATGCACAGATGCAACCTATGGATCCAAGCCCTGTCCAAGGGATACGCTTCAGCTCGCCCGGTACGTTCCTGCACTACAAACAACTCATCCTACGGGATGAAACCCCGCAGGCGAGGGGTGAGTCCGAAGCGCTCACCGACGAAAGATAAACAGAGATATATTCAACCGCAATACTTTCGAAATAAAACAACCATCAAACAGATGAAACTACACACACAACACGACAGAGGAATCTATATCAAACAACACATCAAGGAATCTAACACAACCAGCACGTCAAAAGAATCTCACTAAATCACATCAAAGCCAAGACCAAAAGATTACTTATTAGTTTTTATTACCAATTTTATCTCCCGGGCCCCGTCACTGGACAAGCTAGGGTCGTACCTGGTTATTAACTAATTCTGGATGTCAGGCCCCACCACAATCCGGGATCAACATCCCCATATCTCAAATCCGGGATCAACATCCCAATATCTCAAAATCCGGGATCAACATCCCAATATCACAAATCCGGGATCAACACCCCAACCAACAAACCCTCTGGCAAGACACCACAGAACTAGTCTCTAACCATCTAGTCGTACCACTACTTTCCAAGTGACAATTATATCATCATCTCACTTTCAGTTTCAGTTCCATTTCCAATACTCATTATTCTTTTCCCAATTATCCACATTGACCAGTTCATCATTATCCTCTACACAATATCACAAATCCAATAACACAGTCTAACATCAGCAACAACAACATCACAACAGTCATAATCATCACAGATTAATTCACAAGCTCAACTAATCCGCAATTTCATATCACTAATTACACACAATCAACAGTACAACATTTATTCACAGTATCCACATGATCAATCCACACAGCCCAGCAACAGCAACAACATCATGGCAATCAAATAATGAGACGCCCCGACCCGTATTTACCGTACACAGTAAACACAGGCCGGAACTGTGACAACCCAGCCCAACAAGCCCAAGCATACAGTGGGAACTACAATAACCCGGCCCAACGGCCCAAAATAGTAAAACATCATAAATAATAAATCTCGGCCCAATGGCCCAACAATAGCGGAAACAATGCACAGCGGAAGACTTTAAACGCACTAACACTGTATGCACAATTGCAACCTATGGATCCAAGTCCTGTCCGAGGGTAACGTCGCAGCCTGTCTGGAATGCACCAAGCCTGTACATGAAACAACTCATCCTACGGGATGAAAGCCCGCAGGTGAGGGGTGAGTCCGAAGTGCTCACGACAATGGAAAGACGATCAATATGAACACTAAAAATTACTCAAGTCAAAAATAACAGTCAAACCAAATGACCCGACCCAAAATCGGTCCAAGACCAAAAAGACTCAATAAAAACCAATTATCCAATTTCATCTTTCCGGGCCCCGTCACGGATAAGCTAGGGTCGTACCAGGTTATCAACCTGTTCCTGGTGCCAGATCAAAAAGAACCCGGGATCAACATCCCAATATCAAACTCAGGGATCAACATCCCAAACAAACCGGCATCAACATGCCCATCACAAGTAACCCAGATCATGGCACCACAAAACAGTCACAAACCATCCGGTCGTACCTCTACTTACCACGTGACAATTATATCATCATTAAAAACCAAACTCAGGGATCGACATCCCTAACCAAAATACCAAGGATCGACATCCTTGTCACTATTCATTAATTATATCATTATACTTATTCCAAAAGACACAGAAAATCGACACGGGGATAAACATCCCAAAAATACCAAACAAGCACCGGGATAGATATCCCGAACCAAAACACAACAAAAGCACAACATCCAACAATGCAACAACACCAAACACAATAACCGAGTAATAAGGCACATATTGAAGGAAATCCATCCTCACCTTGGCCGATTACTCAACTCCGGAAACTATGACCGGTCCGACGCCGGCTCCTCGGGAAACTGCCCGATATCCAAAAACCTATACAATAAAATCATACATACACATAAATGCACATAAGAGTATGTCATGATGCCAATCTACGAATTAACCCCATCCCGGTTCTTATCTGATATTATTATCTCTTATCGAAAATAATTTACCGAACGTATTTCCGATTATAATTTCGGTACTATACTTTAATTAAAACTCTCTTTTCAAAATAATTTCATAAAATAAGTATAATTATCCAAAATAATAATTACTACAATTTTCCAGAAAAATAAT
>JAKUCV010004530.1:10464-99676 GCA_028386065.3 Turnera subulata
AAATAATAACGGATAAGAACCGGGATGGGTATATTTCGTAGTATTGGCATCGTAGTACCGATTATGTGCATTTATGTGAGTGTATATATTGTCTTGTGTATAGGTTTGGATATCGGGCAGTTTCCCGAGGAGCCGGCGTCGGACCGGTCATAGTTTCCGAAGTTGAGTAATCGGCCAAGGTGAGGATGGATTTCCTTCAATATGTGCCTTATTACTCGGTTATTGTGTTTGGTGTTGTTGCATTGTTGGATGCTGTGCTGTTTATTTTGTCGTTGGGCCGTAGGGCCATATTGTTGTTGCTTACAATGTTATGTGAGTTTAAGTCTTCCGCTGTGCATATTATTATGGTTGTTGGGCCATTGGGCCGGTTTTATTATTATTAATGTTTGTTATTTTGGGCCGTTGGGGCCGAGTTGTTGTTGTACACACTGTATGTTGAGTCATGTTGGGTTGGGTCGTCACAGTTCCGGCACGTGTTTACTGTGTAAGGTAAATACGGGTCGGGGCGTTTCATTTTCCAGACAGGCTGCGACGTTACCCTCGGA
This sequence comes from Turnera subulata, assembly GCA_028386065.3. Classification (NCBI taxonomy): domain Eukaryota; kingdom Viridiplantae; phylum Streptophyta; class Magnoliopsida; order Malpighiales; family Passifloraceae; genus Turnera; species Turnera subulata. Next base: position 11,010 of record JAKUCV010004530.1, read on the forward strand.
CAGGACTTGGATCCATAGGTTGCAATTGTGCATACAGTGTTAGTGCGTTTAAAGTCTTCCGCTGTGCATTGTTTCCGCTATTGTTGGGCCATTGGGCCGAGATTTATTATTTATGATGTTTTACTATTTTGGGCCGTTGGGCCGGGTTATTGTAGTTCCCACTGTATGCTTGGGCTTGTTGGGCTGGGTTGTCACAGTTCCGGCCTGTGTTTACTGTGTACGGTAAATACGGGTCGGGGCGTCTCAAATAACTAACAAGGATCATTTCAACGGTTCAATCAAACAACAAAGCATACACAGTATTACGGGCACATATCAAGGTTTATCCATGCTCACCTTGGCCAATTACTCGACTCCGGAAACCATGACCGGTACGACGCCGGCTCCTCGAGAAACTGCCCGATATCCAAAAACCTATACAACAAACCTTATATTCACATAAATGAACATAAGAGTATGTCATGATGCCAATTTTACGAAATATACCCATCCCGGTTACATATCTTTTATTATCAACTTTTACCGAAAATATTATACCGTACGTATATCCGAATATAATTTCGGTACCATACTTTAAGTAAAATTCTTTTAAAAATATTTTCATAAATTAGTTATACCTTTCCCAAAATATAAACACCATAATTTTTCTGGAAATATAACATATGTACATATTTTCCTTAATATTTCCATAAAAATTATTATACTTTCCGAAATATAATTTTCCGAGTATTATTATCATTATTTTTTAGTAAAACATATCCATATACTACATATATATATACCTCCCAAAATACTATAACTCATATTTACCATATTATTATTAAAATAACCTTAACATAATTACCTTAGTTCCCAGAATAATATGTCTAAATAATTATTTCTTAAAACACAACCATATTTTAGGTATACGAAATTTCCAAATGTATGGCTATATCCAGCCGAGTTAATTGTATTGTCTATTTCTAAAATTATATAATTTATTAAGCCATATATATTTTTCCAGAAAAAGTATTTAACAAATATACAGGTATTTCCTTCCTTCACAAATTATTTATACATATATCATACGGTTATTATTCCAGTGCCGTATCTTGGTATTACCCTTTTCAAGATATTTTTTATAATTTTTATCCAAACTTATATATTTTCTCCATAGGGTATTTGCTATATAATTATTATTATTATTTTTTTCTAAAAGGTATTAACCATATTACTCCCTATAATATATATGTATTACGAAAAATATAATTGTGTAGTCTATATATATGTTTTTTTAAAAAAAAAACGGACTGGCCCAAGGTTAAAGCCCGGCCCAGCATAAACCCAAACCCATCAAGCCATAACACCCAGCCCAAGGTTTGACCCAACACAAGGAGACCCGGCCCACTGTTCCAGGACAACAGGCCCAGGACCAGGCCCATCATCCTGGGTACAGCAGCCACGACCCATCCTTGGGGCTGTCTTCAACCTTGAGCACGGCTGCTCACCTTGGTGAGGCTCCGGCGGCGCGAAGAAAAGGGCAGCAGGACGGCGGTGAAGACACTGCTGTGGGTGGTTGCCGTCGGCAGCGTCGTCGGAGAAGAGAAGGCGGCTCGGTGGTGTTGCTTGGGTGCAGGTGATGTCGAGTTCGGGCGGCTGGTGGCGAGCGCTGTTGGCGGCGTTGTGGCTGCAGCGGGTCACGATCGGAGAAGATGCAGCCCGGACTCGCTGCGGTTGTTCCGGCGGCATCGGAAGCAAGACACGAGGAGGACACGGCGGCGCAGAAGGTGGCTTCGTCCCTCGGGTCGTCGGTTGCACGCGGGAGAAGGGAAAGAGCAGGGGAGAGGAAGAGAAGAAAGAAAGAAAAGAAAAGAGAAATAGGAAGGGCGGCGAGTGGTGGTGAGGTGGGTTCGGTGGTCTCGGGTTGGCGGCTGTGTGGAGAAGAAAGGAAGAAAACACATGAGGGGGAGGTGCAAACGGCACCGTTTTGCTTGCTGGGGAGGAAGGTAACTCACGCTATGGGTTTTCCAGGCAGAAGAAATATGGTGTATTGGTGGTTAAGGATTTTTGCTGGCTGGAGGATGAAGAAGATAGTGATGGTGGTGTGTCACGGGTAAGGAAAAACCAATGATAAGGCATGCAGGGGACTGGTGTTGCACGGGTACACAGGAAGAAGAGAAAAAGCGCCGCCTGCATTATTGTCACAATAATGCAGGCGTGTCCAAACCGGACCAGAAAATAATCGATACCCCGTAGTTATTTTCCGGTGTGATTTTCCGAGAAATTCCGAAACCCGAAAAAAAAAATACCAACTTAGGTTCGAAAAATCCGCAGGAAACTCACGAGCGCGGGAAAACTCTCGGTTTCGAAAAACGACCCCCGATTTACCTTGAATTAATTACCCAAGATTAATTCAACAGTAAATCACGGTAAAAAGACTTTTACAGTCCGGTAAAAATCAAAAATTTTACCCGAGCTGTTACAGTGCTCCATATTTATAATTTGCACACATATTAGAAATGGGAACAAGAAAAACCCAGAAAAAAGAATATTCATATTTGGCTTTGATGAGCTACATATATGAGATTCATATATAAGTTATCTATACCTCCATTCTTCTGCTTGTTGCTTTCGGTGATTGTTATGTCGTTTAGCAAAGATAAAAAGGTCTTGTGTAGGCTTTTATCAAAAAAAAAAAAAAAGGTATGTGTAGCAGTGTAGGCAAGTTAAAGCTAGGTCGGTTGGTGCGGCAATAATAAAATGAGAAGCTATATATATATAACAAAGACGGAAAAGATAAACATCTTCTAATTAGTTTCTTGATTCTTCCACAATGTAGTTGGTTCAAGTTTGTTGTTTCCCAAGTGGTTTCTGCTTGGGCTTGTATTAATTATTTGCTTTATTGGCTTTTTTATTTTATTTTATTTTATTTTCTCTTTCAAATCAAAGTATAGAAACGTTAATTAAAGGTTAGCAGATGTGTGGATTCAAGCATACTATACAAATTAATTTAATCTCAGTTGAATAATATAGTACTTTTTTTTTATGCTAATTGATTCCTTTATTGAAGCTCAAAAAACCTTTTACATCTCAAGCCATTAATATAATGACTATATACAGACTAATTGAATAATATAGTATTTGTACAAAGAATTTTGCATTTGAAAAATAATAACTGATACATAGGATTTTCTTAAAAGAATAAGTTAACAAAATAGCATATCAACCAATGTATAAAATAAGAATTATTATTGATAGGATTTTTTAAAAAATATATATATTTAAATAACTTTGAAATAACAATATTTAATATTATTTGATAATCGTAAAGGAAGGCATGATTGGGAAAATGTTTTTATAAAATGAAGGGACGGTGCATTCAAAAGTGATATGAACATTATTTCGTTTTCTGTAGCATATATGGATTTTAGTTTATAGACTTTTTTACGTGACGCATTTTCTTTTTCCAGAATTGGGTGACTTAGAACTAATTTTTTAATGGGATCAATACTTCGCACAATGTCCTATAGTATATCTAAAGTGTCAGCATTTGGCATTACTCGATCGGCAGTAAAAGAGTCGTAAAAGCTTAAAAAGGGACAAATATTGGCGTCTAGGTTCCTTGAACACCGTCACTGTCCACTGAAACCTAGGCCACCCTCCTTCTATTTTTTTGGCTTCTTTTGTTAAAATCCATAGGATTACATTTCACGACATTTTAGGAAATAAAAATAGGGACAGAAAGTACAAAACTCTAGCAAGATCAGGAGGACGATCGTGATAAGAACTAGTACTTTTAATGCTGACACAAAACTTTGCAATCCAGTGTGAACCTACTAATTAAACAAGCTAAAGAATATTATTTGCTCAAGTTAATAGCTTCTAGGAGATGTCGATATATAATTTTTAGAACTTGAGCAAACTCTAACAGGCATTTTATTTCATGATCCGCAAAAAGTAATAAATTGGTTTAAGGTTGGATTACAAGTACTTCAATGTATGCTTTTCATAGAGTTTAAATTTAAAAGCACGGAATTTATAAATTCAATTGGTTCATATAGTAAAAATATAGTTACAGTACTAAAAAAATTGATTAATTCTAGTTGACACTTGACACTTTCAGTACTTTTAGGGTTCTATTTCATTCTGTCCAAACCCTATCTCTCCCTTTCTCTCTTTTGTTTGTTTGAGAGAGAATTCTGCTCTTTCATGAAATGATGAATATTATGTCAACAACATCTTCTCCCCCACCCTTGATGTGATTTAACCTAGCTAGCTAGGGACTTCAATGATAGTGGGCCATTTGATACTAACGAGTGACCAAAAATATCACAACCTCTTTTCTAATTTCCTCAAGGAATTGTGGCAAGTCCGTCTATCTATATATCTGTGTCGCATTGATTTTGGTTTATTGGTGTGTCTCTGGATATTCTCTGGATATTCTCAGGATCACATGATGCATGCGTATACTTAATTAATGAAGAATAATCAGTTTGTTTCCATTCAATCAAATCAACACCATGACACTGAAAATTTAGTCCAAATCTCTTTCAATATGTATCACATGAATGCATAATATATATTGTTAGGGGTTATATTTCTCATCTTTGTAACAATCATATATATACATTAGCATATAAAAAAAAATCATATATATACATACTATGTCTCAGCTTCTTATGGTGGTTCGTACATGCCTATCATCACTCTGAGATACCTGTATCCCACAATAATGTGTAGTAGGAAGAAATATCTGCATTTCACAGTAGTATTTAATAATTAGCAAGAAATATCCGATGGAAAAGAAAAATTTCAGAGGGCAGCACAGATTTTTAGTTATTGTTTACATTTCTTAAGATCAATTAGTGTTCGACGTTTAAAAGCAAATAATGGCGTTAATTATATAAATTTCAACTTGGGTTTTGCAGCAGTTTTGTCAGCCTTATCTAGCACAATATAATCTCTCATATTGGAATTTTATGAATGAAAAAAAATATAATATTGTACCCCATAGAAATACCTGGCTAATTAGGTACGCATTACCGTAATACTGAACTCATTTTAATATTTATCTATTTTCTAATCGATAATTTTCTCTAAATTTTTATGAGAAAATTTTGATCACGAAACGCAATTCATCTTTCTAATTAACCCTGTCTTATATATCCCCCACCCAATGGTGTGTACGCAAATGGGTCTTGAATCACCTGAAAAACAAGCCGCCTTGATAATGATATGAATGGCTTCCATAGTATAGATAAATAGCAAAATCAGTAGATAATGCAAAAACCCATAGTCATAAGACACCACTAATTCTTGGGTTACATATATATATATATAATTTCTGCACATTCCCATTTGCAAATTCTTGACAATCCGTTTGGTATCAATTTGGAATTGGAATTGAATTCAAATCATTAAAAATTTATTTTTAGAATTCATTATGAAATTAATTTCCATGTTTGGTATACATTTTAATAATGAGGAATTGAATTGAATTCGAATGTTTGGTATAAATCAAATTATCAATTGAATTATGTTAAAATTACCTAAGTTGTCCTTTTATTAAAAAAAATTAAAATAAGAATATAGGGTCATTTTTGTCATTTAGACATACCAATATTTATCCAATGGAATTGAATTCCAAATCCGATAGGTTTTACTTGGATTTAAAAATATTATCAAAATATTGCTCCAAAAATAAAAAATAAAATTCAATTCCTATTTTAAGTGAAGTAGAATTATACCAAACTAATCAATTCCAAGATACCAAAGGGAGGGTAAGAGCTTGTCAGTTTCCTCAACTTTGTCAACTTTGCTTTCCTCCATAACTTTCTTGAGAATGACAACCATGTCGTACATGGAGAAGACAACCGTGCAAAAGTTATGATGATCAGTGTTTTGGCGTGATTGATTCCCATGGGGACTTCGACACAGACATTAGCGGCAAAAACCCAATAACTGCATATTGTTCTTGCAAGTTGTTCTTTGTATGCTAACTAGCCAGCCCAAGAGGCAAAGGAATCAAGCATATATATCAAGCGGGGAAATGTTGCTCATTGCCTGCCAGCTCCAATGTTAAAAACTTAAAATTTCCTTTGGGAAAGAAATAATATAAATAAATATAATCTTAGCATCTAATAAATAAATAAATATATTGTTAAGGAGTGAATTATTAATTTATAGGTCCAGATTTCGAATCCTACAACCGGATATATGAAATTTGTGTTGAAGATAATGCTCTCACCTCATAAGGTGTTTCAACAAGAGAGAGAAGCATGGCAAGAGGAATTGAGAATGCTTTTCTAATATATATATATATATAAAAAAACTTACAAGAGATTTACGATTTTTTTAATATAAAAGAGATTTACGAATTTAACCACAATATATGTTGCTTATTATAATAAATACATTTCGAATTATCTCCTGGGTAATTTTTTTTCATTCTGAAACAGGTAGACTATAACATAGAAAGGTTGGCATTTTGATTTTTATTAAAAATTAATCAAAAGAGGGGGAAACCTTGTTAGCCAAAAGCTGTCCTGTAGAATAAATTTATGCTGATAAGCTAGCTTATCAGGATAAATTTTCAGGAAATCTTCAGCCATAATTATGTGATTATCCGCTAACTTACTTTTATATACAAAGCATAATTTATGTGATTATCGGACAACTTACTTATATTATGTTATACATATCTTTCTGCCCCATATATATCCGATTGTTTGATTCATTCTCTCCTCTCTTTCTTGCAATTCCGGATCCTACACAACTGGTTTGCGCATTTTGTCTCTTTTTAGAGTTCTTGAAGTTTCTCGAATCCCTTCCAACTGGTTAGATGCAGGTTGGCTTTAGTGAAATGGTGTTACCCTTTAGTCTACATTGAAAACGAAGTCCAACTTTGAGGGTTATCCTAACTGAAATCCTTAAGTCCACATATACCTAGAGCGTGATGGGCGATTCGAACATAATAGCTTCTTACTTTCATATATTGGCATGGAATAGATTCTTAAACTTTTGATTTCCACCAATAATGACAAATATTCCTCATTACCCTTTGGTTATAGCTAATTTTTGCCTCTTTAAGATTTTTTTTTTGGTTGAATTTTTGCCTCTAAGATAACAGCTTATCAGGCTCTGCCATCTCTTCCTGTTATTGGGCCAGCCCAGCTGGTTCCTGACAACATTTGAGCCCAAGGCACAGAAACTTACCCAAAGAGTTTGGTCCAATTTTCAATACTCAATGTCTGTCCAATCCAAACAATTTACTGCCAATCCTCATTCAATTCTTATCCACATTAAGAAAGTTATCATAAAGTAAATATAACTACTTAGTAATGATGGATTTTTTTTTTTTTTTAAATGAGGATAATGGAATTCTTTACTGGGTAAAGATGAGAACATTCAAGAAAGAAGAACAACAGAGCAGTATGATTAAAGAGAAGTGGTAAATATTACATGTGAGTAATTTCCTGATAAAATCATCAGATATAAGTTTCATTCAAACGAAGAAGGGAAACAATACCCTCTGCTACAAGACCAAGAACAGCTAAATCATGATTCCTGACCCATAAGGGTGAAAAATGAGGTGCCTGGAAATAAAACTCCTGCTCACAGCTTGTACCTAATGCACCTCCAATGTGGGCTGAATACTGAGCTTCCTGATAAGACTTTGCATCCAGTAGCTTAACAGCTTCACCAAAGTAATCCTTGATAGCTGATCTGTATTCTCCTTCGCAGTAATCCAGTGCTTGCTTCATCTGATCATGAGCTGAATACTGAGCCTGCAACTTTGGGATTTGGCCTAGAGTGTCTGTGGCATTGGCTATGCAAAGATCAAGAATGACATAAGCAAGTTCTTTCACATCACTTGCTTTAGCGGCACGAGGGTCTGATCTTAGAATGGCCACACATTCTTCATATCCAACTATCATACCACAAGATCTCTTTACCAGGTCATCAGGTTCATCCCCATGCATAAGTACTGCAGAACAATGGCTTGTTGCAGCTGTGGAGAGAACTAGGCCAAGTGCAAGGCAGACAAGAAGGGTCATTTTGTTTGTTTGTTTGTTTTTTTTCCTTTCTGTGTTTGGTTTGATGGGTATATCTCTCTCTTCTACCAAGCAAATTGTGGAACCAGAAGACATGGGCTTAATGAGGTTGACAGACGCCAGCTAGATAAATTAAGGAGGTCATGATTTATTGTTGCATTGCAGCTAGTTTTAATTTATTTATTTTCTTCTGGACCATTGAAACTACTTTTTTATTTTTTTTATAAACCTAACTTGGCAACTTATATTCATTAAAGCTGAGAAAGTTAGTTGTGAAATGTTATTGAAATGAAAGCCGTCTTGAGATATATATAGCCTGGACAGTTATCAGGTACAATATCTGAACCTCCATGTGAACAATTTATTATGGGCATCTCCTTAACTTGTGCCAGATAAAATTGTACTCCTATCTTTTACTGTCGTTTAAGGCTTGGACATCTCCTTAACTTGTGCCAGATAAAATTGTACTCCTATCTTTTACTGTCGTTTAAGGCTTTTATATGGAGACTAAAAAAGAATAATTGGCTAATAACCTTGATTATGAAAATATGTATAAATTGGAATGATACACAGCCAGAGAAAAAAAGTAAAAAAGAAAACGAAAGAAAGGGAAGTCCTTAGGCAATACACAACCTAACACTATATATGTCTCATCAATTGCTGGGCTTTTAAATTTGAAGTACTATCATGTCTCATCAATTGCCTCATTAGTTGTTGCCGTAGGGTAATATGATTGTGGATTTAAGCTTATCTTACATCAACTGCTCAGGAAATAGTTTCTTTTCTTGTGTTATATTCGGAAAAACCTGTGATGTTTCTAGCTAGTTATGTTGCTAAAACCTTGCTTTCAGTTTCGTAGGCAAAAAAAGAATGCAACACCTTTCAAAATGAATGGTTATTACAATCTATCTACTAGAGTCTATATCAGCATCGTTTTCTCTCCAAAACTAGAGAGATCATATAGCCAAAATTGGGCATCAACGAAAGCAGGTTCTCACTTCATTTTTGACACTCTAACTGGCTATCCTATTTTGCATTTTTATCTTGAGCCTTTTTTTTTTTCTTTCCTTCTAAACATAACGGGAAAGCAATAAGACGCTTTTGCAAGCTGATATCGCTTTGCAAATATCAATAACCATCTAAAGTGGTAGATCCTAGTTAGTTAACATGAATGAAACTAAAAGAAGGCATGTGAGTCACTCAAATGTTTTGCCATCTAATGTACAGTCTTTTGGTCCATAAAAATTAATCAGCATCTTAAATTTCTTAATCATCCCTCATCACCTTTTTTAGTACTACTGCTCGTTCAATTCCTTGAGCCAAGTTTCTAATCAATTTTGTTAAAAAAAAAATTGTCATCGAAGATGCATTTTGCTAACATCAGCTATAACAGAAGTTGATATACATTTGAGTACATCCACTTCATTCCATGCTTTACAAGCATTTTGCACCATTTAAAAAACAAGTTGTCAGATTCAGTTGTAATCTAAGCAGTTAGCATATACCAATCAGGAAGATGCTTAGATGAGCCTCAATAATCTTCGGTGTTGTCATTCATTCTATTGCCAATGTATAAAACCATTATGCATTTGATCCCTTGAATCCAGCTCTGGTTCACAAGAAATCATGGCTCAAACACATTTCACAGAAGGAAGCACCATGTTCTCTCCCATTCTTGTTCTCCTTTCCTTCTTGTTCCTCATTTTCAAACACATAAAAGCTTCAAACCCACCACTCCCTCCAGGCCCATATCCATGGCCTGTTATAGGCAATCTTCTCCAAATGGGAAAGAAGCCCCATATCACCCTCACCAACTTTTCCAAGCAATATGGGCCACTCTTCTCCCTAAGGCTTGGAACCCAACTTCTAGTGGTAGGATCCTCAAAGGCTGCAGCCATGGAAATCCTGAAGACCCACGATAGGATTCTTTCAGGGAGATATGTTCCTCACATGGCCCCAACCAAGAGCTCAGAACTCAACCACTTGTCACTGGGTTGGCTTGTAGAGTGCAATGCCAAGTGGAAATATTTACGTACAATATGCAAAACTGAGCTCTTCTCATGTAGAGCGCTAGAGTCCCAAACATTTATAAGGGAAGAAAAGGTGATGCAAATGGTGGGTTTTATCAATACCAGGGAAGGGAAGGTGGTGAAGATTAGGGAGGTGGCTACTGCTACGGTGTTTAACATGTTGAGTAATATATTGGTGTCAAGGGACCTTATAAGCTTGGAACATGAAAACGAAGGTGGAGGGGTGTGTACTGTTTTGGAGGATATAGCAAAATTGGCTTCTACTCCAAATATTTCAGATTTTTATCCCATTTTGGGGAGGTTAGATTTACAAGGTTTGCAAAAGAAGACAATGGAGCTGCATAGGAGATCTTTTAGCATGTGTGAATCTATTGTCAAAGAGAGGAGGGATGGAAAAATTAGAGGTGGAGATAATTCCACCCGTAGAGATTTTCTTGATAGCCTCATCAATAATGGCTCCAGCGATGATCAAATCAATTTGCTTCTCATGGTATGGTCACGAACCTTTCAAAGTATATTTTTAAACAAAGTAATGCGTTGATTTAATTCATTAAATTCCTTTTTCGTTTAGATTCATTGGTTTCTTTTTGTCCCCAGTGTTGTTGTTAATGAAAATGATTACGATATATGATACATATAGTAACAAAATGTTTATTTATTGTTGTTTGGAAAAAAACAAAAACTTGGACATCATTCATCTTTATTCAATATGCTTCAAACTTACCTATGAGTTGTAGCTCAAGTGGTAGAGGTCGGGTTAAAAGGTCGAGTTCGAGTCCAATTTGTAGCCAATGAAACCAAAACTAGAAATGCTTCAAACTTGTCAGTACTAGACTATTGTTAATTGTGAATTTCAGGAACTGCTATCTGCTGGCACAGACACCAGTAGCTCAACCATAGAATGGACGTTGTCAGAGTTGATGAAGAATCCAGAATGCATGGAAAGAGCTCGAGAAGAAATTGCAAAAGCCATTAGCCAAGATAAAATACAAGAATCCCACCTCCCAAAACTGCCATATCTTCAAGCTTGTGTTAAAGAAACCCTGAGGTTGCACCCTCCGGGACCATTTCTCCTGCCCCACCGTGCTACTATGTCATGCCAAGTGATGCACTATACCATTCCAAAGAATGCTCAAGTATTGGTAAATTTTTGGGCTATTGGAAGAGACCCCCAAAATTGGGAGGATCCAGTTGTTTTTAACCCTGAGAGGTTTCTTGGTTCCCATTTCGATTTCAAAGGGAGTGACTTCGAGTTCATACCCTTTGGGTCAGGGAGGAGGATTTGTCCTGGTCTACCTATGGCAGCAAAACATATTCCGTTGATTGTTGCTTTTTTGATCCATTGCTTTCATTGGTCTCTCCCGGATGGAAAAGATCCTACTGATTTAGACATGAGCGAGAATTATGGGTTAACTTTGAGGAAGGAACAACCATTACTTCTCATTCCTAAATGTAAAACATGATTGAGAGGTGGCTGCAGTTTTTTTGTTCTCTTTTACTTTTTTTTCTTTTTTGCACTTGTTCAATATCCTTTTTGTTATTCCAGTAATAAAGATTGATGAGTTTGTGGAACATACATATCCTTTTTTGCCAAGTTCTGATATCCAAAAAGGCAAAACTTCAACATCTTTAGTTAGATGTTCGAATTAGTCTACAAGCAAAATCGCATAAGCCACCTCTATAAATACAAGGTCCTAGGCATCTGTCGACAAGGACATTGCCATATTCAATTCATCACACACAACCTATCAAGGTTTGGATTGAAAAAATCTCCCTAATAGCCTGTTTCAACTACTAGTTTTTGTGCACGTGCGATGCACGTGATATGGTATTTTCTTTTAAAAATGTGAATATGAGCAGTTTTATATTTTTTATTTTTAAAAAATATAATGTAAATTTTAATTATTTATACTAACAATCACCAATAATAATAATATGCTAACATTGTTTTTTTAAAAATTAGTAACATATCGTTCAAATATTAATTATAATAATAGTAGTATATAAGCTATGGCATTGTTTCTTTTGATTATGAATGTGATTTTTTTTCTTTTTCTTTTAAAATATAATAATATAAAAAAATATTAGAAGATAATTGTTTCTCATACCTTGATCTTCTCGTTCAAATATTTCATCAGCAGACAAAAATACAGGGCCAACGTTATTATTATCAACTGTGTTACTTCTAGATCCACCATTCACTTGATTTCTTTTCTTGATATTTTGATGTCAACCAACTTCGCCTTTCGGAAACAATAGAGGATATTGCAATGCTTCATAACAACTGTAGTAATGCTTCACCGTATGTTTCTGTCCAGAATGAACATGAACTACAATATCTCTCTCAAAAGGTACATTAGCATTATTACCTTCAATCCATATTGCAGCAATCTGTTCTGATGGAGGTGCATTATATACACGCTGATCAAGAGATGAATTCGTATGGATATGTATATGAAGCTTTTCAAAAGAAGGAAAATCTTTTAATGTTTACAGAAATTGAGCATAAGGATTTCCTTCAAGAATATCCATCAACTTCTTCACAATACTTTCATTCAAGTTGGCATCTTTAATGATTTGCATCCTGTTCTGCAACTCATTTGTTAGTATCATAAAAGTAAAGCTGAAAATATTTAGGGGTGCTTTCTGTCAGTACCAATCCCGGCAAATTATAATAAATTTGGCCTTGTGTTATGAATGTATACACTCCTTGTTTGGACGATGCACGTTCCTTATCTAAGTTAACACCGAAAGATGTAAATGAGAATATACTGTTATACGCTCTAATATTTGTTTGGAACTCTTGAGATTCTCGTGTTAATGAGGTAAACAAATTATATAAATCATCTTCATATTTTGGTGAAGATAAATGCACTTTTCCATTACCACAACAAAATGAAACCGGTTCGAATTTAAATTTTTTAGCACCACAATATGCACAGGTCGGAACATTTGCAAGTTTGTGTGATAAAGAACATGCTGGGCGAAACTCTGTGATTCCTGAACCAATTAAAGAATAAATTATATTAGCAATTTCTTATATAGTTAAGTCTATAAATATATATATATGTAAACGAAATATTAAAGTTCATAATAATCAAATCCAAAAAAATAAACAATTTATAATATTTACTAACCTTGGTATTTATATGGGGGTAGATAAGGCTTTGAGGAATAATTCGAGATTTTGTCCTTTTTTTTTTCGTCCTTTTTTTTATTGTCTTGATTGTTATTTTGTGAACTTGATTCATTACATGAGACATTGGCAAAATTCCTCTTCTTTGTATTTTGTATATTCATTGCGATAATTACTTCTCCTTGTTGGTGGGTAAACAAATTATAGGAACTTCTCTTCTTTTTTTCGGGAGCCATAACAAATATGAGTATGATCTCGTACGGGCTGTAAAGAAAATAGATGTGAATAATCAAAGATTCAATAATTAATTAAGCAACCTTCTTTAGAGCGAAATAATACAATTTCGATTATTTCGATTTAGGCAGCATTCGAAGTGAAAGAACAATGTTAATTTTGATCATATACCATATGCACGTAGCTACTTTTTAAAAGGCTAATATGTATATAGCGAGTTTTAATATCTTGGGCAGTCTTTAAATATGTATAGCAATCTAAGAGAACAATCTGTCGAATCCCATCCTATGGAATTTCAATTACAGTAAGAGCAAAATTATATGCAGGTCCATTATTTTGTTTTTTTGTTTATCAGTTCACTTATTTTTGCTCTTGTGATGGTGTGATAATGGAATGATGTTAATTAACTTGTTGGATACAAAGGGACTGGTTGGTATGTGATTTTGTTGTAATTTTAAATTGTGAAAGGCATTTATATATATTGCTCATGGGATCGATATGTCTGCGGATGATGACCCCATAATTCTTGTGGGATACTTGTCTTGGATTATATGGTCTGGTTATTAGCTGTGTAGCTAGATTCTATTGGTAAAGCCTGTATCCTGGGCATGGAGTTGCAATATTCTCTAAACATATTTTGCTACGGGTATTTTGCTGTTGTTGGTAAAATAAAACTCGCTTTGTACTTTATCCTACCTCGCTGTCGTGTTTTTCTTTCAGTAATTCTTTTACGCATGTAGAGTCTTTAACTTGTATGTGTAATGTGATAATTATTCAGTAATTCCTTCACATATGCAGGTTTTGAATTAATTTTCTATGTTTTCATCTCTGGTTTCAGTGTTTGCTTAATTATCCAATCCCATGGAATTTTACTTAAGCTATCAATTTTTGTATATAGGAGCAAGAGTTATAACCTTAAGCGATGAATTTATGTATATGGACAAAACCTTTTTTTTAAAAAGGAAAAGAAGAAAATTACCAGGTGGGATACGATGCTGATCTTCACCTCAATTTTCCATAATCTTCACCCCTTTTTTTTTCAGGAGATCTACGTCAAATTTCCAGGAGTTATGATCACTTGGGGAACTGATTATTATGGATAGAATCCAAGTGAACTTAAATAATCTGTATTGTATTTCTTCACCTCAACTCTGGTTGTATTTGCCGTAAGTAGAATACAATTGAATTCGGTAAGCATACTCTTATTTAAGCATACTTTTAAATAAAAAAAAAGGCGTCAATATGAAAAGTCGATATTGAGAAAAGTGTTGGTAGAATCCGTTTACAATTGAATTCCTTGGTAGAGTCCGTCTTACAATTGAACTCTTTTGGAATCCGTTTTACAATGGAATTCCTTACAATTGAATTGTTTTGGAATTTCAAATGCCGTCATTAATCAATTTGCTTGCCGTCATCAAGAGTCAATTTTCCATCATTAAAAAAAAAAAATTAAATGACTATTAAGCCATCAATTATAATTGTAAAGATAAGGGTATTTTCGTATTTCTATTTAGCAAAATTTGGGACTTCGTGCTTTTATATATAGTATAGATTATCTATACATTATGGATAGGTGTTAAAGGTGTAGATAATGAAGAAGAATATTGAAACAAGCAAACGTGGAGCCGTCTTAGCTCAGCCGGTAGAGCGCATGGCTTTTAACCATGTGGTCGTGGGTTCGATTCCCACAGACGGCGCTGATCCAATTAGCAGTTACAATTTTCCATTATGTTGAATCTTCTTTAACTAACGTTTAGGTCACTTAATACCAAAATTATAATCAAGGAATTTTGCAACCCAGAAAAGTTTCCATCCCGCCACCAAGTTCATACATATTGTCATCTTTTACTCCCGCAGTAACAATTTATCCTTCTTGAGATTCTTCAATCTTTTGGCTCAGTTGGTAGGATTATAGGTCTTATGATCAAGTAGTATCGTTTTGGCTAGACATGAAGGATCATAAGACTTCTAAATTTTGGAGAGTTTGATTCTTGATAACATTTCTATATACAGTTACCTTCACAGGGTTAGGAAAGTTTGATGAAATAGATTTCTAGCTAATTAAGACACGGAGGGGACTAGAGAATCTGTTTCTGAGTTATAAAACATAACCACTTGCTCTTAATTTACACTACAGATCAGATAAGTTTTCCACAACACATCCTGGATGTGAAACCAATCTGCAGACTGGATATCTCTTATGAAAAATCGCATACAAGGAATACAAGAACAACTTCTTTCAATAAACACAAATCAGTTTCATATATGAATGATTCAACTCCAAAATACATCATAGTTTTCGCCTAATGACCACCATTGTGCAAGAAAAAAATCGACGAGTGTAATAACAGTACTAAAAAGAATTTCATGAATACATAAAGAATGAAAGAATAAACATAAAAATGACTCGAAAATCTATAGACTTTTCTCCTAAAACCTAGAAATCTGACTTGCAAACCAACCTGTAGTATGTATGGACTTAGACTACTGTATTCATACAAATGGTTCAGGCACTATTAGACTTTTTGAATGTTATCTGCAACAAAAGAATGAAAGAATATGACAGCTGTGTCTACCTACAAAGAATTTTAGTGTGTCCCAAAACCCCCCCTCTTCCTGTTGTTGTATGCAAGAGTGTGATGATGATGGTTGTGGTATGTATCAAACAAAAAGAAACCCAGGTGGTGATCAGATCAACTTGGCTGGGAAAAAGAAGAAGAGCTCCCCCCTGCTACATCTACAGGGGTCCATGCTGATACTGTGTAGAGTGGCTGATCTAACCAGCTTAGAGTAAGTGCTGCTCGTCCCTCCTCCTCCCCTTGCCTCTTCACTCTAAAATCCTCACTTGAGTACATCTTCAACAGCATCTGACCTTGAAGCATTTCCCTCTCGCTGCTTCCCACGCAACGGAACCCTCCTTGCTCCATCAGACTTCTCCACTTCTCAAAGCTTTCATGCCTTTCATGCCTGTCGCTTCCTTCACAAGCAACTATGTTCCTAATTTCTCTTCCAAACATCTCCTCTATCTTGATCCTAGCTGAGCTATCCGAGGGAAGGCTAGAATCAACGGAGTCGAATATGGCAGAGTAGTACTTCAATGAATTGCACACCCTGGTCTCAAAATTAGGAACATTGTGCTCTGCTTCTTGCTCTGCCATAACTGTGATTATGGGGTTTGTGCTCCTTATAAGTCCCAAGAAATCCCTTAGTGCTCCTCCACTCCCATCGTACAGTGTCTTATGCATTTGGAAAACACAATTGACAGCTACACTCTCTCCTTCCTTCACATGAAGCATCCACAACCTTACATCTTCTAGCCTGTCCACAACTGGGTGGAACTCGAAAGGCAAGTTCAATGCTTCAGCAAACCCAGCAAGCCTATCTCCAGTCTCATTTAACTCCTGCTTTGACTCGCCTATACCCGTGATCCTTACATGGCTTGGTGGGTTAGTCCTGGAGGCTAAACTCTGAAACAAACTAGGCCATTGAAGCCCTTGCTTGATGTCAAAGTCTATGATATGAACCCTGTCTTTCCCTTCAAATGCCCTCAACAATATCTCGTTTGCTGTGAAATGAACAAACTTGGGGATCGGGCTCACTTGATTCAAAAGCCTCAATGCAGTCCCACTATCATCTTCAACCCGATCGAGCTCCCGGGGAGCAGCGATGTGGAATATATGAGGCCAAAGCCTTGTGACTCTAAGAGCTAAAGCCTCAGTGTAATAAGCTGTAAGCCGGCTTATAGGACTTCCCCCTTTTGGAGAAGCAAGCTCTCCCAATTTAGAAATAAAATGGTTGATCCCTGCAATGTTCTTTGATGCAATAGCTTCAACACATGCTGTAAGCAAGCTAACCATCTCAAACCCTTGAAATTCACTCTGATTGCCCTCCTCTGTTCCCTCCACTTGTGTCCCTTCTCGAGGGCGTGGATTGCTTGATCCATTACCAACTTCATGCTCTGCAACATTCTCACTCAGCTTAAGGCTCAAGCTATGACTCTCTGATGAAGTACTTGAACCTGAGGCTTCTCTAGCAGGCATTTGGCTGCTCTCTCCATCTTTCTCACCCAGGTCAGTGATCTCTGTTATGACAGAATCCACCCATGGATTGTTTGACAATGGCAGAGGTGGTGAAATCACTTCACTAGGCACAAAGCAGACCCTGTCCTCCTCTCCTGAACATGTCAAAGAGAATGGAGGGTTTAGGCCTCTAGTCACCTCAAAACTTGATGGAAACCAAAAACCCCCTCTTCCCAACTGGGCTAAGCTCCTCAAACTATCCCCACCTTCACGAATATCCTCAGTTTTTTCATCACCATAGCTGCTACTCCTTTTCCTCTTGGCCCTCTCAGTGCAAAACTCATCAACTGCGCCCTGCTCAGCAAACCTCTTCAAACTCTTTCCCCTCTCCCAGAACTCATCTTTCAATGCCTGATTGGTGGATGCCAATGGCGGAAGCCTGATATTCTGCTTGAGAGAACAACTAGTGGTCTTGGACTCAAGCGGCTTATCAACAGACAGGCCAACACCTGCAGGCCTAATGGGTTGTGATCTGGAGGATTCTTTGCGAGAGAAAGTGCATGGCAAGTCCAATCTCTGTGTGTTCATTGAAGGTAACTGGAAATGACAAGCTTGAAACTGTGCAGGTGACTCACTCCTCAATCTATGCCTAGGTGAGATCAATGTAGAACTAGAACACCCAGCCAACATCCTCTAAAACCTTCCTATCTTTCTTTTTTTTTTTTCTTTTATGTGTGTGATTCACCCACCCTATATTCTCTTATCTCTCTCTCTATATCTCTTTGTCTCAAATAAAGTTTTAACCTACAAATGAAACTTTGAATGCTTGAAGTAAAGCAGAATCTATGTGGTGGTATAAAACTTTGCATGTATATTTGGAAACAGAAATCAAGAGATACAGACTAATGTGAGTGTGTGAATTTTCTTTTAGTAAATCAACAAAGAAGAAAAAGGAATCCGATGAATATAAGAACAAATAAATGAACAAAGAATCTTTAGTAATCTGTTCAAGTGTTCCTATATGAACAAACAAATTTGATGAGCAAGAAATGTAACAAAAGAATGGTCAAATGTATATATCCCCAACCCCAAAAGAATGAAAGAATTGTAAGATTAATCAGTCAATCAAATCATAATAAACACACCTACAAGAAAAAAGTCATCGGATTCCAAAACATTCACAACAACAAACTCATCGAGACAGGCATCCAACTATATGAACAAACAACAATGCAATGCACTTGATCATGAAAGGAAATGCAGGAAGCACATACTTGCAATAAGGAGTTGTAGCCGCAGAAACCAACAGAAAACTTCAAACCCAGATCAACAACATTGGATGAAGCTGGCAACAACAAGTCCATGATACCTAAACCAGAACCAAAACCCAACAAAAATCCCTATGCATGCATGCATGAAAGTGATGGAAACGAGTTTATTATCAACAAAGAGACACAGGACAGAATTGTATACACAACTCCTCTCCTCCACTTAACTCCCCACCTACTCTCCTCTCTCTCTCTCTCTCTCGCGCGCTAGCTCACTCACAAACCAAAGAAACCACAAACCGTAAAAGGGTTGCGTTTTTATATACGCAAACCAAGTATGCTCAGGTTTCTTTGGTTATACTACTTACTGGAGATTCCTGTTTCCTCTCTATGTCTCTCTCTTTCCCTCCCTCTCCTCTCCTCCCTCTACCACCACTAGAGTACTATGGCCTACAACTACTACTACTACTACTACTATACTACTACACCTTTGATATCTGTCCCTATCATTGCTTTTTCTAAGACCGACTTGTTTTTACCAGGCACTAGAAAAAAAATGGATTACCGTGGAAAAGGCTGTTCCAGAAGGGTGAGGAAGCTGCACCGTAGCCGTTGGATCTAGATCCGACGGTGGACAATGCAAGTCCAAGTGACCGTTGGAGGATGTCGGTAAAAGATGACCGTTGGAGGAGGGGAGGGAGGTTGGTGTACGGACGAGGTGGTGGTGGTTTTTTTTTTTTTCTTCCTTAATAAAGAAAGTCTTGATCTTTTTCACGTGTCCTGCTCAGTTTCTAGTCACGTGGCATCCCACGTGGCTGTCTCCTGGTAACCCGTTCACTTGACCGTTGGCTTCCTTGCTTCATCGTCATCTTTCTGGTTTAATCAAGTGGATGGCTTACGTGGCTTCATTAACTTTCCCTAACCTACAACTAGTCAGTAGTAATTAACACACGTGGCTGACACTGAGCCGCCACGAGAGAGCTAATTGCGTACTTTGACGGTGATGGTTAGGGTTTGACTTGGTGGGGGTACGTTTCTGTGTCCTAATGTGCATGATTTTATTGTCCTTTTTTCTGCTTAATTTTTATTAGAGGAGGAGA
Organism: Turnera subulata; assembly: GCA_028386065.3. NCBI lineage: Eukaryota > Viridiplantae > Streptophyta > Magnoliopsida > Malpighiales > Passifloraceae > Turnera > Turnera subulata. The sequence goes on from JAKUCV010004530.1 coordinate 30,830, forward strand.
TATGGGGGACCAAGTAGACCACAAGTCGGGCGTGAGTGGCAGGTTAGGCCAAAGGAAATGTAAAATTACACCATAACGGGACCAAGCAAAGAGAGGAAGGTTTTGTCAAAAGAAGACAGCACAAGCGCACATTTTTTTACAACGAAAGGTGAAAGTTAAAAGAGATTAAAAAAAAGAAAAACTACTGGGGGACAACGGGAAAATCCAGTCAAATTGTAATTGATTACACTATCTGCCATGCCATGACAGAGGTCGCTCATGAGAAGATTGAATGCTGCTGGATCCTACATATGATGCCTCGTGGCACCACCCAATAGTCGACATCAATTTGTGCATTGCTTTGAGAAGAGAACACAACTAAATTAATTAGACGCATCATGACTGACTGGAACAAGAAGAGCCCAACGTGTTTGTCACTTAGCCCATTAAGCACAGTAAGCATATACCACGACAGGCCTGTGTCACTGCCAGATCTTCAGTTCAGACTCCAAAAATAGCAACATGACACAATAGTCGCCACCCACCAGTATGGTCAAGCTTCTTTAGCTAGACTCCAGATTTGATTCGTGGTGCTATAGCTGAATATGACCTTGGTGACCGACCTGACATGGCCTTCTGCATAATGATAGTGGTGATCCCCAACACTAAGTTCCCCAATCTATAGCGTAATCTAAGACGCATAGAGCTATTTTTTTATTTTTTTTTTTATGAAAACATCGCAACCTCTTTATTACATAAAAACCTTGTCATGGGCATAGAGCTAATTAATGTCCTCTGTAATGCATAGAACCAACTAATATATTTGGGCCGATAATGACACTACTTATGCATTTTTTTCCAAAAGAAAAAAAAAAAAAACATGGCACAACAGTCTACCATGTTATTGCTTGTAGTCATACGAATTAAATTAAATAATCGAAGACTTCGACAAAAAAAAAAATTAAATAATCGAAGTCTTACCACAACCTAGCGGATCCAAGAAAAATGAATGAATGCTGCTGTAACCATTGATTAAAAATCACACTTTATGCCATTTTTCACTCTAAAAAAAATACCGCGGAAGCGAAAGCTTCAAAAATAATTAAAATGCAGTCGTGACAAAAAGCCAAATAATGAAATAACCATGATACATGCACTGATGCACCACAATCGGAAAAAATTCCAATCCGTACCCACAACTCGTATCCCGTCCAATCTTTTGATGTCATAAATGATAACTCACTACATATGTACAGAAAGTAGCAAAGAGAGTTTGAATACCCGAAAACAAATTCCACCATAACTGCCCCAGGAGTCAGATTGAATGAATTCATCGACCCAAATTTTGTCTATAACACCCAAGGAACCAAAAGAAATTCCCCATATGTGATAATGTATCGCTTCATATTAACAATAAATTAGATCTTTCAAAGAGTCATTTTCTACAATGTCTAAAATTTCATTTTAGATCAACTCCAGAAATAAGGCCTCCTGTTTGCTTGTGAGGCCAAGTTCGTTCAATGTCACTGCACTCTCTCCATCACTGAAAGCACGCCTCGGGTAAGGTCTCACCTGTTCAACAAAATATTAGATGAGAGTGCACCGGAAATTGTAAGCCCTCTCAGTATATTAGTGAAATTTGATCAGAAATGTCTAGGATATAATTATGAGTGGAAAGTATTCTGCACACTAGCAAATTGGGAAGAAAAATTATCACAAGGGCATAGATGAGCATACCAGTCTGTAAGTTCCAGGCTTGACAGCTTTACCAATATCAATGAAGTCAAAAAGAACCTGTGAGAGAAATAGCAGCTCTATTAATGAACAAATGTGGTTTCAGACAGACATGTGATGATGCAGGCCTGCTGCCATTCACACAAAATTTTACCTGCAACTTATCCGATCTAAGAAACCGACGACCACGTCGAGTGCCATCAGGCATCCGCACCAAAAGCGTTACTGCATTTTCATCATCAGCTGCAGGTTCCTGAGGCAGGGAAGCTTCTTTCGCTGCCAATTGTCTTTCAAGCTCCTGGTAGGAAGAATAACACAGACATCTTACTTAACTTGTTACCACCACCTCCAGCAAAAAAGGAAATAAAAAGAATTATATACGTTAAACACAATCCCCTGATACTTGACAAGTCTTCAACTTCCCTTTCTGAGTTGTTTCTATGGTTTCCAAGATGAGAACCAAGGATTTGAAAAGAACTAAAATTGATACTGGTTCTATGTAGTGCAGCAGCATTCCTGTAAAATTAATTATATTAACAGTACCTGCTCCTCCTCCAATTTTCTGCGAGCTTCTTCCTCCTTTTGCCTTTCTTGAGAAAGCCGAGCTTCAGCTTCCTCCATTGCCTTAATCTCTTTCTCTCTGTCAGCTGCCAGTGAAGCAAGATACTCATCATCCTGCACCCATCAAGAAATTCATTACACAATGACGACTCCAATTGTTATCCCAGTCCCTGAAAGTTACTTTCACAATAACGGCCAGAAAAAGCCACCTGCTGCTCACGGATCAAGCGCTGAGCTTGCAAAGATGGGGATGGAGGACGAGGTGTAGGCCTAGGATAAAGGTCCCTAGATTGCATGAACTCATGAGGCGCATGTGGAATGCGGTATCCAGGCTGTTCAGGAACTCCACCAAACATTGCAGCCTCAAGCATAACTGCTTCATCATGCTCCTCAGAGGATATGCCTCCCCACTTTATGTTTTTAAGGAACAAAGATGTAGGATCAGTTTCTAATAGACAAATCGGCCAAGCATTTTAAATTTTCCAAATGACAGGCAACGGTTAGAAAAAAACAAACCTCATCAGACGGAAAGACATTTCCATTATTCGATGGATGACCATCAGTATTGTTCCTACCAGGACTTGATGGTGGGCTTACATCAACAGCTCTAACTGCATCAGCAGATTCCATAGAAGAAGAGCGTCTTGATCTGTGCCTAACAAGAGGCTGCTCCTCCACATCTTCACCTTGCTCTTGGATAGAGGTGCTCCCCGTCTCAAGCCTACAGAGAGACCATTTTTAGTCCACTCTAATGATTGAAGACATGTTCTGAAACATGTTGTACCCAAAAAATATAGTAAGAACTGAAATACAAAATCAGACCAAAGATCTGTAAAGATGCAATAATCTTGTCCTAAGCAACAATAAAAGTGGCATATACCTTCCATTTGGTGCCATAATTTTCTCTTGTTCAAGATTGGCCAGATTATTCCCCACTTCTGATGTTCCAACTTTTCCCTTCTGCTCGCGGATGGCTTTCTCCCGCTCTGCTGTCTGGATTTAGTCATATTATATGAGACCAAGAGGTTCCTACATAAGTACAGGAAAGAAAAACTAAAAGGAAAACAAACCTGTAAGGATAATGAAACCACATGTTCAAGCTCAGCATCCTCCAAATCAGAATGCCTTCGTTGAGGCTCAGTAACATCTACATCCTACATAATAAAGAACATGATCAATTTGCAATGCATGCAGTTAGGTGGAAACAAGCCACTGGTCCAGAAAGTAAGCCAGCTCACAAAAGATCTGCTCGTGTACTGATTTTGGACACCTAATTTCTGAAGTAAAAGAGAAACACAGTTGATGCAATTGTTTTGAACAACTAGAAATAATAGTGACCAGTGGAAATTTATCCAGAATTAACAAAACTAGAATAAGATAAAAGCCTGATAGTTTTACGTGGAAGTGTCTACTCAAGCACGGCCGTGATACAAAATCCAGACAATGGCATGCATCAATCATCTATATGGTCAGCTTACCCCAGCATCCCGTTTTGAAGCCTCAATGGCAGCACGAATCATCTCTTCCTCAATCTCACTGCTATAGTCAGGCAATTGATCAAACCTGGGAGCACTAGGTGTAACACGTCCCTCCTGAGAATTATTACCAGAAACATCACCCCTTCTTTCATTTTGTCGAGGCAACCCCCGCCTGCTTAGGTCATTTGCAACATCATCATCTTCATCCTCAATTATGACTGGTCCACGATTATCTGGCCCATGTGAAGATTCAGTTCCAGTAACATCCTCAATGACAATACCAAGACCAGTTCGTCTTGATCCGTTGCCACCATCCTTGAACTCTATCGGCACCTCCCTCACCTCCCTCGGTTGAGAAACAACCGGGTCACGGTTCGTGAGACCAGGACCACCATCAAATATACTCCTACGAAACTGTGGATCAAGGAGTGAAAATGGGTTTATTCTACCAGCCTCAGATAGAAGCGAGAGAGGATCTCTCCTGGGTAATGGATCTTCAACCGGATCATCTATATCCATGGCATCATCTTCAGGAACAACCACAGCATTCTCTCGAGTCCTATACAAGTTTTTTGAAGAAAAGAAAACATCAAAACATAATTCAACCAAGAAAACAAAAACCAAAAACATAACAAAACAGTATAGAATACTGACGCGCCACGATCTCCTCGGTTGAAATGAGCATAAACAGCTGAATTGAGATCACCACCGTGCGCCTAACCATAAAAACACCAATTAGAAACACTAAAACCTGCTCAATCAGCTTAAGATTAATTGCTTGAAAAACTAATTCAAGTGCAAGTCAACCACGCATCAACAACAACCATCAAAATTACAAGTCCAACCTCAGAGCTTGATGAAGAAATCAAGCTTACTATCAAGAGCAACAAAACACGAGATTAACTAATTAATTAATCCTCAAGCTGCTTTCTTTTATATAAAACAGAAACAGGCAATTCCTAACTCGTGGCAGAATCAGCAATGCTCCTGCTACCGAAACCCTAACCAACAGCCGATCAAACCACCACATTACCACATCATAATCGCGATTACAGCGGATTTAGCGATACCAATCAAAACGAGAGGAATTGGATAGGAAGTCTTAAGAGTTACCTCGAGTCGGAGAAGCGCCACATCTTCGGTGGCGCCGGTGATGCTCATAAACGTATCAATTGCCTCCTGATTAGGTCTAGCCATAGCTGAGGGTTCCAAACTAACAGAAGAATTGAATTTGCTTTGTTTTCGTTGGTTTTTTATTATTTAAAGAAAAAGAAATAAATTAGAGAGGATTTCTTTTCTGGAAGGGAAAGAGATATTTGTTGTTGTGTGTGAGAGAGAGGGGTGGGAATCTTAGTAGTGAGGTTTTATATGTGTTTAGGTTCAGTGGGTTTTTTCCTTTTTGGTGGATTTTTGTTGGTAATTACTAAATATTTTCGGTGAAGAAGAAGACGTGAAAGTCGTGGCAACTGGCAAGTTCTACAATATTCTATGAAGGTTTCTTGTGATGGCTAGGCACTGAATCATCTTTTTTGGGAATGGGTTAATATAATCTGACTTGTTTGGTAAGTAGCTTGTTGGAATTCCTAATGGGTAGATAATAAAGAGTGACTGATCTTTTTTGTTTACATTTGTATTTTATGTCTTACGCCTAATAATGCTTAGAGAGTTGGCGGAATAGAATTTTTTTTACAACAAAAATAATTATAATGCATCAAATATTATGTAATATATAGTTTTTTAAAACTGTTAGTATAATAATTCAATTCAAAACAAGTAATAAGTAAGTAGCATTTTGTTTTATATTGCATTTTTTAAGATATAAATTCTTTTGGTGTGTGAAGAACTATTTTATTTTTAGTTTCCCAAACGGTATCGGGACGTTTGCCCGAACTAATTCGGACTCGACTCGAATTGCACACCTGATTATAGTGAGTGAGTATTCCAATAGAGATTTTTTTGCATACGCGAGGACTCGGATTGAAGACTTCGCTCAAGCGGAACCAAGTCACTTACCACATAGACCAGCCCACATTGCTAAAAAACCATTGTGTTGAAGTTATATTATCGATTTTTTTTAACATAATATTCTTCTTTCCTAGTCATTTGGTTTTAATACAATTTGAGCCGGTTGAAGACGACAATTATTTGTATTAAGGAAAAAAGGATGTTCGAATTTTTTTGATGAATGATGCGTTTGTTTTCATTGATTGAAAGAACGAACAACATCATGGGAGGCTAGCTCCAGAATGTGCACAGGGGCCTCTTCGACATATATACACATTGAAGGGTTAGCCCTGGCCAACTGAGCGACAACATGCGCTACTTTGTTGCCGTCTCTCCTTACATGCATAAATGGGAAAGTCCTAAAATGCAAAGCTAAAACACCAATATCTGTAACAAGCATATTAAAATAGGAAAAGGAAGAAGGTGGGAGCTGCAGTTGGTTGATGATTGAGAGGCAATCCGTCTCCAGACACACTTTTTGAAAGCCTAAGTCCATTGCCGATTCAAGGGCGAATATGGAAGCTCTGACCTCAACAATCTCAAGAGAGTTACAGAACTGAATTGTCTTGTGGCCTGCAGTTAAAACCTCCCCATACTGATCCCGAGCCACAAATCCCAGCCCAAACACCCCTCCTTCTAACTGTCCTGCATCAGAATTAACTTTGACTACGTCTCCGGATGGCGCTTTCCACAATTTGGGAGACCGTCGATGCGCAAATGACCTTGATTGGGAGTCTGGAGGCACACCGCATCATAGCCAGAAAGAGTAGAGTTTGCGATCTCCAAAATGGTTGATGTGGAAAGCTGCTTCTGCTGAAAGTGTCTTTGGTTTCTGGCAAACCACATTGCCCAAGCAATCATAACAATTTTCCTCAGCTTTTGAGCTTCTTGTTTGGCTAGGGAATGCACTACGAAATAGGAGAATTGACTACCAAAGGAGGGTCGAACAACATCAGCCACCTCCGAACCATTCCATACCTCGATAGACTTCGGGTATCGTAGCATCAAGTGATCTAAGTCTTCTGATGGACAATCACAACTATCACACCCCGAGTCACAGTTCACACCCCTTCTGGTAAGTTTCACTCTCGTCGGGAGACAATCCTGAATGGCTCGCCACCAGAAGTGGCAAACCTTAGGGGGAAGTTCTAAAGACCATATTCCTTTCCAATCAATTTGGTAGGCAGTACCACTGGTTCCTGCACTCGACGAACTGGCTGTTAGGGCATCAAAGGCAGCCTAGTACGCACTCTTGACTGAGAACTCCCTACTGTTAGTGTAGTGCCAGACCAATTTTGTCCGCCCGCACTATTCTACCCAAAGGAATACTTTTAATCTGCAGCACCTTAAAAGGGAGGAAAATTACATCTATCAGTTCTTCATCCCATGCCATCGATCCCTGCATCAGCAAATCAGAAACTCTAGCTTCCTGGTCTATTATGCGGACAGGAGACCAAACTCGACCACCATTCTGCTCAGGCAGCCAGCTGTCCCCCACACCTTGATCGAACACCCATCCCCTTCTCTCCAACGGATACCTTTTGACAGCAACTCTTGTCCGTGTAAGATGCTTTTGAAGGTGAAACTATGGTGACCATGCTTCTTGGCCTGAAGAATGGACTTATTCCTGAAGTACTTTGGTTGGAGCACCCGGATTAATAGAGACTTGTCGTCATGTAGCAACCTCTAACACTGTTTTGCTAACAAAGCTTGATTGAAACACTGCATGTTTCGAAGCCCCATCCCTCCACACTTCTTGGGTGTGCACAATCGAGCCCATTTTACCCAATAAATCCTGCGTTCTTCATTCTTCTGCCCCCACCAAAATCTAGAAACCATAGCTTCTATCCTCTGACAAACCGAAGTAGGGATCTCAAAACATTGCATTAGGTAAGTGGGGATAGATTGAATCACTGCTTTAATCAGAACTTCCTTCACGGCAACCGACAAGCATCTTTCCTTCCACTATTTGAGCTTCTTCCACTCCCGATCCTTGATCATACCAAAAACCTGCTTCTTGTACCTTTCCAAAAGCATGGGCAAACCTAGATACTTCGCATGAGACTCCACTGCCTTAACTCCAAGCCTTTGCTATAGCAAACTTTGTATCTCATGTGGCACATTGCGGCTAAAGGAGATCTCAGATTTATCAAAGTTGATTTTCTTCCTGAGGAAAGTTCATAAAGCTCCAGAATTGCCTTAATAGTCTCCACTTCAAGGACTGTGGCACGAGTAAATAGGATGTTGTCATCTGCAAAGAACAGGTGAGTAACATTGGGCGCCCCTCTGCAAATGCTAATTCCATGTAAACTCCCTGTACTGGCAGCCAAGCTGATGAGGTTAGATAAACTCTCAGCACATATCAAGAATAGATAAGGAGATAATGGGTCCCCTTGGCGAAGGCCCCTGGTTGGTAGAAAAAAATCAGAAGGAGCCCCATTAACACGGACAACAAAGGAGGCAGTGGTAACACACCTCATAATCAAATCCACCCAATCCATATGGAAACCTAAGCAAAGCATAGATTGTTCAAGCCCACTCAACTCTATCGTATGCTTTACTCAGGTCTAACTTCAAAGCCAAATATCCCCTCTTACCAGACACTCTTTTTTTCATGTAATGGAAAGTCTCAAAAGCTACCAAAGCATTATCAGTTATTAGCCTACCGGGGACAAAAGCACTCTGAGTTGGACTAATAATCTGAGGAAGAACTAGCTTTAAACGGTTGGCAATGGTCTTGTAACTAATTTGAAAATGACATTACAGAGGCTTATAGGACGAAAGTGTTCTGGTTTCTCAGGCCTAGGGATTTTAGGGATCATGACTATGTGCGTAGTGTTAATATCTTTAGGGGATGCTTTATTATTTAAGATATTCAACACAAGATTAACCACATCCGAACCTACAACATGCCAGTAATATTGAAAGAATAAAGCAGGCATACCGTCCAGACTGGGAGCTTTGGTGGGGTGCATTTGGTTGAGGGCTTCTTTGACTTCCAACGGAGAGAAAGGTCGTGTCAACATGCCGTTCATCTTATCAGATACTCGAGGTTGTAGCTGTCGCGTCACCCCAGCCACTTCGGTAGTTTTAGAAGAGGATAAAAGATCCTGATAAAATTGAACTGCAACTCAGCTAATCCCCTCATGGCTAGTCTGAGTTCGGCCATCCGAATCCTTGAGGCCTCGAATTGTGTTCCTTTTCTTTCGATGAGAAGCTTTCTCATGAAAGAACCTAGTGTTCTTATCCCCTTCCCTCAGCCAGGAAAGCCGAGACCTCTGCCTCCACATCTTCTCCTCGGCCAGAAGCAATTTCTCAATTTCAGCGGCAACTTGATTGCTCTCCACCAACCGTTCAGTCGAAAGAGGGACTGCTTGAATCCTTGTCAGCTTATCTGTCAGCTTTTTGAGCTGTGCGTTGACATTCCCAAAAGTTGATTTGTTCCAGCTACTCAAAAAATCGCCACAGTGAGTGACACAGTCCGTGAAGCTTTTAGCCGTCCCTGACTGGCAACTCCAAATCTGTTGAACCAGCTCATCACAACCTTTCTGCCCTGTCCACATCGCCTCAAATCGGGAAAAGACGAGGTGATGTGGTAAACTCCCTTTTTGGGTCCCCCAATTGGATCAATATGGGATGATGGTCCGACCTTAACCGTCTTAGGTGCCGAACAAAATAGGTCCCAAAGATCGTCTTCCACCTGGAGTTGGCAACAAATCGATCTAGTCGTTCTTGGAGCCACACTTCCCCATATCTGGACTTCACCCAAGTAAACCTGTTTCCCTCAAAACCCAGATCTTCTAACCCGCAGTCCTCTAAAGCCTCCCTAAACGACTGCATTGAGGCAAAATCCCGATCAGCACCCCCTTCCTTCTCATGAGAAAACAAAATCTTGTTAAAATCACCACCACAGTAGCCAAGCCAGGTCATTTTGTGTGCCACGGACCTGATCAGTTCCCAGGTTAAGTGCTTATTTCTGGACTCCGGCCACCCATAAAGCCCTGTCCACCTCCATGCTTCAGCAAATTCCACCCCTGAGACCTCTAGATCAATATGGTGCACAGAGAACGATCGGACTGAAATTGCAAGATGTTCTCTCCACCAAACTGACAAACCTCTACCTCTACTACGACCCGAACTAACACAATCAATACTAAACCCGAAATTAAAACCTAAACTATCCCTTATTCTGTCAACTTCAAATGCTTTTATTATAGTTTTTATAAGAAAAATAATACTGGGATCTTCATCACTGAGTAGCCTCTTCAACGACTGGATTGTTGCTTGGTTCCCAAGCCCGCAACAGTTCTAAGCTAAGGAAATCATGGCGATCAGCAGGGCTGCTCCACAGCCTCCGCCATTGGTACAATAATTGCCTTCCTGCCACGCTTCGAATCCAAGACCTCCTCAATCTCTATATCCACAGCATCAGAGCCCGATACCCGCTTTCTGCCAGCCGAAAGAAAATCAGAGGGGGTGGCATCTAATGCTTTCCTCGCTTTGTGCTTCCACTTGCCTTGGTGCCCATTATTCGAGTGCCCAGGTGAAATATGTGGGACAACAACCACCTGCTCAACCGATACAGCACCGTTGGTCGATAGGGTGGGCGTAACCAAGGGGAGATGAGTGGTGGGAACTTGGGGAGTTTCTGTGAGGGACAGAGGAATAGGGGGTAAACCAGTGATACTGGGGGAGGGCTCTGATCTCGGTGATTGTTTAGACGAGATAGAGTTTAGGGACAAAGGGGAATCGAGGGAGGAGGATGAGGTTGTGGTATCTGTGTGGGAGTGGTTCAGGTGGAGGGGGTACCACGAGAGCCACCCGGTTAGAGTGGGCCGAAGGTTGGGTCAGGAGAGTGGGAGGGAGGGTTTGTGGAGGGTGTGACCCGAATAAAGCCCGAGTGGGCGATATGGGTTTATCAGTATGTATTGGGCCATCGATTGGCAGGGTAGGTGTGTGGCGAGCCTGAAAAAGATATGGGTTGGCAGTGGATTGAAGGTGGATTGTGGGTCAGTCTAGTGTTGGGGTAGCTTGCAAAGTAGGGTTGTTAGCAACTTTCAAGTTAAGCGCACCCACACCCCCGCCAAAAACTGACATCTTCTCAAGCACGTTCGTAACCAACTCTACGTTACCACCTTTCGCTCTGATCGATGCTTCCTTCCCACTAGCACTACCACCTGTCACCTCTCTCAATTTTTTGCCAAAAACACAACCAGAAGAGGCGCCGAAAGCCGGCAACGGGCCAAACAAAGGTTTACGCATAGAAGCATGAGGATTCCGCTTAGGTTCCACTGACAGAACCACCGAACGCCGACCAGGTGACGCTCGTAGAAAATGTCCGTAGATAACCACCTCCCCATCTTCTCCTTCATCAGGACCATCATCATAGTCCTTCATAGTGTGGCCCAGATGACCACAAGTGAAGCAAAAGTTGGGCAATTTGTCATACTTCACCGGAACCGTGAAAGGGCTCCCCTGACCAACTCTAATTCGAACCTGAGTGCGCAGTGGTCGAGATAGGTCCAGCCTGACCCGCACCTTGATGACCTTGGATTTGGCTGAGAGTGTAGTCGGATCCGTAGACATGAATTCCCCAGGCTGACGAACGACCATCGGAATCAGTTTCTCCGAACGAAGGCGGAGTGGAACATCAAACAGATGGACCCAAATTGGAGTAGTTGACGGAACAATTGTGGAAGGCTGTTCATGCCCTGATATCTCCTGCAGCACCAAAATGTTCCGATCAAAGTGCCAAGGTTCCCCTTCCAGAACTCGCTCAATATCCTTATCACCATTGAACTGGAAGAGAAAAAGGTTGCTGCCAATCTCTGACGCCTCCACACCTTTCCTGGGGTTCCAAATCGAAGTAATGGTCCGGAGGAGAGCATTCGCATTGAAATTCTTCTCTGTCCATAGTTTCCCCACCAAGCACCGAGAAAACACAAGGGAAGGCTCTTCTGGAAAGGACTCGATTACTATGACCCCATCATCTGCTAACCCCTGCACTTGCTCATTATCCGCTAACCCTGATGCCAACCCCGACTCCTCCTCATTCCCTACCAAAGAACTCATGGACTAATGGGAAGAAACAAGACTACCTGAAAACCAGGACTAGAAACTCGAGTATCCGAGAAGTAAACCTGCATAAAACAGGACACAAACTCTCCAAGAAGTTAGAAACCCTAAGACTAGGGAAGCTAAGGTTCTAGAGAGACAGAGAGAAACCTAGAGAAACCTATCACTAAATTTCCTTTTTTTTAATTTAAGGATGTTCTAATTTTAATGACACTCTATAATCGTTTAATGGATGAAGATGTTTTTGTTTGTTCTAAAACATATATTTATGGCAAAAAAAAAAGTTTTAAGTAAAGGAAGACTCGGGCAATTATCAGTTCGTACGTGTTACGTGTTAGGCAAAACCACATAGAGAAGGCAATTGTCTTTTTAGGGATACATCATAAGAATTTTTATTGTCGTAATATATTATAAAGTGAACTTTTCCACTATCCTATTTCTTTTTTTTTTTTTTTGGCTAACTAGCCTTATAGGCTTATAGCTAAGGCAAAGTTTATATATTTCTTTCGGACACAATGACAAATTCTATATTAACTGGCCTTAATATAGTTCTTCCCTTTTAGCTAAATGAGAAAAATATCTCAATATTTAATTCAATTGAATTTTAATTTTTTTTAAAAAAGATGGTTGTGTTGTGATTCCTCCTGACTGCTTCCATCTTTTTTTTGATAAGGAAGCATGTTTTTATTTTTAGCTTTAAACCGAAGCGTTTGTAAAATGGTTGAGAATTTTTTTTTTTTTTAAAGTAACAATCAAACCACCCACTCAAGCCCGCACTCTACCTCCAAAACCACGTCGTTTCACTCCAGCCTCGTTAGTTGCTTCCTTCCACTCCAAATCGCAGCTCCGATCCAACATCCACCACTGGCCGTCGCTGATAAAGAAGATGAAGGAGAAGCAAATCGGATTCTGGAGATGGGCCATAGCTTCATTACTGTTCAGGATACTCCTCATCTACTTCCCCCAAAACCTTGTCCACTTCTTCTCCCGCCCCGAAATCTCCACTCCCCTCACCAGCCTACGACGCCGTACTCCCCACACCTCAACAAACTTTTAACCGCTTTTATTTCTCCATTTTTACTCGCTTACTTATCTTCTTCGTTTTTGCTTTGCTTGTTGTAGTGGCTGAAGGCTACTGGCTAAAGCAGTCATCCATGTCTCCTTACGCCGGTCAGTTAGTTATTTAGTTAGTTGTACGTTTTTGTTTGTTCTACAATAGACTACATCTTCAGCTGGTATTATAACCGTTTCTTAACGGCTTTGCAGGATCTATGTACCACGGCTCTCCTTTGCTGCTCTCGGTTCTCGGTCCACTCACCGTTAAACGGTAACGAGACTTTTGAACTTCACCGTTAGGTTCTGTTCTGTTTTGTTTTGTTGTGGCTGATTAATGGAGTTTTTAGAGTTCTATTGCTTTATGCTACGCAGGATCGCGGGACAGCCAAGCCATATTCTCTGCAGGTGAGGTTTTTACTGTTTTTTTTTTTTTTTTCCTAGAAGTTTCTGTTGTGAAATTTGTAGTTGAAGTTGTGGAGTTGATATCTCGGATACAGTTTGCTTCTTGTGATTGCAGATGTTTTCAGTGCTATGCTTATTCGAGCTACGGGTCGGATTCTGCAGGCGGCGTATGGACAGAAATTGAAATTGCTTGATCTTGTTGACCGCTCCAGAAGTTCTGGTATTTGTAATGTGGTATCTTGTCTTGTTGTTTCAATTTTGGGTTTGGTTCAGTTTGGTTTCGATTTTTGATCAGGAGCTTTGTGTTCTTCTTCTTTGTTGACAAACTTTCTTGATTTTTTCACCCATGAAATCTAATGTGTAATTGATTTGCAAGCAAATTTGGTATGTCTACTCTCAGAAGCTGATGGGTGGTTATGTTTGTGTTGTCTCCAGATGTGCTTCCATCAGGTGATGTTGCTGCGCTCGTGTACCTGTGGAATCCTTTCACACTAGCGGCATGCGTGGGTTTATCGACTTCCCCAATTGAGAATCTAGTCATCATACTGGCGCTTTATGGAGCCTGTAAAAGTAAGATGCGTACGTACATTTATTTGGCCAGCTTGAAGGATACTTATTCATCATATTTTTTATAAGAAATCCAAATTTTGGTACTGTACTTTTAGGACTGCTGCAGAGTGCACTTAATGCTAGTCTCCCTCCCATTTTGCAATGCCATAGGACTGCTTATAAGCCTACGAGATTGTCTATAGTTGAAGTTATCTGCTAAAGAAAGTTCACCATATCCTCATTACCAAGACTTGTGTAAAAAACTGTCTCGAAAGGGTTTCTTTTCTTTTTTTTGTTTTCCTCCTCCAATCTGGTTCATCTTGTGATTCTGTTAGAAGTCTATGGATAGCTGAAAGGGATCTGGTAAAGCACGATTGCTTTGATGTCTGTGTTACTGTTAATTGATGATCAAAATCTTCTTTGAAGAACTGGTTTGTTGTAATAGATCTTGGGGAAAGAATTACTTCCCTGGATTTGCTAGGTAGAAAGTTTAATCACGGTGTATGACGAGTTAAAGAAAATTGCAAAGGGGTTTTATCATATTGATACTACTGCTCTAGATGCTTAAGTATGTAATTGAAAATTATGAATTTCGGTTTTCCTGTTTCATTAGTTATTGCCATGCACCATTAACACTAACCCAAGTTTCGATGGAGGTGTGTGGGGTAGGGAAATAATACTGGGGAATAACATCAATCTGGCATGATATCATATCAGCCATTCCACTCCCCACATTCAGCCTCAGGGCCTGACTCCTGGTTCTGATTATTTTGTCTTGAAAATTTTTATCCACAATAAAGGACATACCTTGCTTTATTTGGAGTCCAGTATGATCCAGCAGAGGATTTTCCTAACTGTATTTTAATTAACCAAGTTCTTTTTTGATGGACCACAGGACTAGTTCCTCTAGCAGCACTTGCTTGGGTAATGGCTACTCATTTGTCTCTCTATCCTGCAATTCTAATTATTCCGGTAATGGTTCTTTCTTAGTAATTATATTTTTTAATATAATAAGTTCCTTTCTCAGTTTTAGCAATACGTTCATAAAACTCACCACTACTCATGTACCCTTTTCAAAGCATTTCACCGTTCAGTTTTGTCTCAGGTGATTCTTTTATTGGGATATGGCCCGGATGCTCCCCCTAAAAAGTTGTTCTTGCTGAAAGCAGATGATAAAACCAGAGATATCAGCTCAAACGATAGCTATTCTCAACAGAAGAGAAGCATCAACCAACCAAAATTGCAGAGTAATTTTTTGTGGCGGCCTGTTTTGCATTTCTTACTGTGGGCATCTCTGTGGTCAATCTATCTAGTGATTCTATGCGCATTGTCTGTCAAACAGCATGGGAGCCTGCAGGAAATGCTTAAAAGGTATGTTTTTTTTCCTGCAATGTGCATGTGCATGCTGTACAATTTCTTGGGATGCTTATGGCATTCCATATTTTTCTTCTCTGATTTAGTTGATTCTAGACTTGGATAGTCTGTATTGTGAAGATGCGACTTCTGATTTCTTTGGATGAGAACTTGAGAAGTCTTGTATTAAAGTACACTGATTAGATAAAGAGTGGCACACTGTCTGAGAAAATAACAAGTCAAGTGAGCAATTGGGTTTGGTATGACAATACTATTGGTGGACCTAAAATTTTGCAAAGGTTTGTGAGTTTGTCTTTGTCGTCCTGTCTCTTCAAGATATACAAGGAAATTGAAGTCCCATCCATGCTGCAAATCACATTCTTGTGATGGCAGCTGGAATGACGCTGCTGTCACAGTCACACAGGCCTTGGGTGCTTCTTACCCTCATCCATGGTCTTGCTGCATGCCTGTGGCTTTTGAAATTAGCCGAGCAGCTGACTTGCTTGTTATGTCTTTTCTGTTAGCTGCATAAACTTAACCATATGAGCGGTTATGGACCTTGACTCGCGACATTGAATTATCCTGATTCATATCCCATAGTAACTTTATCACAGCCAAGGAAGATATGAGTGTCATACCGTAGGAAATACTAACTCTGGCGTAGTGAATTGATCTCTAGTGTCTTCTGGGATCAGTGGTTCTCCCCGATGCTAGGGAAGATCTTTGACAGAACATAAGCCCCGGCTTCTTGAAAGTAGGTCTATAGAAGACAGTTGCTGAGGAGCCCTTTTTTCTTTAATTTTTGCCAGTTTACTTCAAATTTGTCGATAGAGGGTCATAATGCCAATGTTCTTATCATTTCATCTTTTGTGTTATCTAATCAATTAGGCCCATGCTGCTTGTCTAGAGTTTTCCAGCTGTAGTTATGCAATCTTTCCTGATAATTTTAATATTTTGCTCTATTCTGCAGTACATATGGGTTCATTCTCACAGTGGAAGATCTTTCACCGAATATTGGTGTTCTATGGTGAGCTCAAATGCAACATGTTTGCCTCTAATAAAGTGTGGAATAAGACTCTGAATATTAATCTGTCTGATTTCGATTGCAGGTACTTCTTTGCTGAAGTTTTTGATTTCTTCAGAAATTTCTTCTTGATAGTTTTCCACCTGAATATCTTATTTATGATCTTGCCATTAGCCATAAGGCTAAAGCATAGACCCTGCTTCCTGGCTTTCGTCTACATTGCTATCTCTTCAATGCTTAAATCATATCCTTCGGTAGGTTTCCTTATTGTTCTATTATATATTACCTATCTGCATGAGTCTCTGAAATTGTTGTCAAATTCTTTCACTCAAATGTGGGAGGGGAGTCTTTGAGAAAGAAAAAACTTTAGTCACTTGTTTAGTGGTCTTTAATGTATGCAAAACCTCTCTTTGCTTGGAGAGATACACATCGCCTTTTTGAGGCCTTATTAATCTAGGAATGCAAGTTCATCACATGCAATGATTCAAAGGTTCCAGGAACAATATTTCTCTCTTCCCAATCTTCTCTGCATGGTCATTCCGCAGATACAATCATCACCACAACTGCAACAGTGAATGAGTTTTAGAAAGGACTTCAAAACTGATGGTGTTCTTCTTGCAGTAAACTTCTGTTTCTGATTGCTAAAATGTTAGCAGTTCACTGATACAAACCATATGCTAGCAATCTCCTTGGAAACTACTATTAGCCAATTTATGGGGATTTAAATTATGCTATTCACATCATATGGTATTGTCCTATGGTCAATCATTCCAGCATACATGCAAACAGAAGGACTCTCTGGATATTCTTCAAGGCTTGATGTGCATTATTTGTAGTTATTGGTGAAAATAATTAATTCTTTTACTCTTCTGATTCCATTCAACAAGGTTGGAGATTCAGCTTTATACCTAGGCTTATTGGGTTTGTTTCTTGACGAGTTGGCTGGTAAGCAAGAAGATTCTCTTGTTTGACCAATGAATCTGAGCATTGGTTTGGCATCTTACCCTTGCTATATGTGATGGCTGCAGATATGCAATTCTCTTTCTTCCTCTTCTGTGGATATGTAGGGGTTTCACTCCTTAGCCCTGTCATGCACAATCTTTGGATTTGGAGGGTATGCTTCTTTGTCAACTCCATGTCATGAGACAAATTAGTAGCATGATTTCGTTCTCTTGGCTCATTTACTGTAAATTTTCAGGGCACCGGCAATGCAAACTTCTACTTTGCGACTGCTATGGCTTATGCCTGCTTACAGGTAGATTATTTCTATTGACTGTTATTTTCTTTGTTCTTCAGGGGCGTCGAATGTTTCTAGATTTTTCTTTTTAAAAATTCTTAATGCGAGAACCTTACTTGTATATGATTGTATAATCGGATGTGGCAAATATAATCTTTCAACTTACTGACAGTCTAACTGATATTTGTTTTTCGTTTTTTACTCATTTTCCCCAAAATACAATTGCAGATTATTCTAGTGGTTGAGAGCGTGAGTGCAATGCTCAACCATGACAGAAAGCTTAGAAGTCTAACTGTCACGAAGCTTCAAGATGGCGAATCTTGAGCGCTGCCTGCAGCCAACTATTCTGTTTTCACGAGAAGCCACCGCTTCGGATGTATTCTGTTGGGGGCATTAATTTTCAGGGATGGACGCCAAGGTCACTTGATTCAGCTGTTCACTTTTCCTGACCGGGATTGTTCCTTAAGGTTCCCTCTCATAGGATTGTTCTTTCCAATTTAGCGTTATACAATGTATCCTGTACACTTGGACAGTTTCACTGTATTGAGCGGAAGAGTTGATGTACCTGTAACCAATACGAGTTTCCTGTCCTTGTAGTTGTTTCCTTAAGGTTTGTCGATTGGAATCTTGGTGAAATGAATACCTTTAACACTTACTTTCAAACATCCTCGCACAATTGCAAAAAGGTTTCAAGCTTGTAAAGCTGGAAAAAAGATGATAGTAGAAAGACAGTATTAGCGTTATTGATACATCTCAAAATGTTAATCTCATATCCTTAGCTAAAACTTATACCTTGTCCGCCCTATAAGTGAAATAGACGTGGATTAATCATTCGTGAAAAATTGTCATAGTAAGTAAAACACTGAAATGGCAAAAAAGATGACTCCATTGAAGTAGTAATTCCCAAAGGCGAATTGATGTGTAGGATGGCATCTCTGTACTGTACCGACATTATAGTAGAAGAGAAGACTTGCAGGAATGGCGTGTCGTCTCCAACGAAGATGACCTGTCACTTGCACGTTTTTCAGACATGTCAACGTTGTTCTTCTGTTCTTCTTGAGATGACAAGCAAATATGGTTGATAATGATAGTTTATACCTGATTGGAATTTTGGCATGAGCTCATCTTAAGATTGACGCAACAAGTACACGTTTTTTTTTTTTTTTTTGTGTGTGTACACGTATTTTTAATTCTAAAATTCTAATAAGGTACTCTCTACCATGGGGAGCTAAAATTGCCAAATACATTTCCTCAGTGGTCAAAAGGGGGCCAACTCTTTTTGACATCAGTTGGTGGGTCCAGTTAAGGAACATTTTGAGAACAGGATGGGCCCAATCCACTAATTTATCCGACTAATCATAAAAAAAAAAATCTGAATTAAAATCTCAAAGCATGTTCAGCAACTAACTAGCAGTCTGGCATTGGATGGTGATGATGTAAGGATGTTGCAAATTCACATCCCCCTCCCACTTGTTCTTAAAATCTTGCTATTAGTTTTTGAGTTGCATGTAATACTCATACTAGGTTCACTAATTGCTTCTATAATTATCGTACAAATGCTGGATTAAGTCGCACCCCAAACATCTAATGAGTCAAACAACTTTGATTAGCTCATAGGTCTTACCTAATCACTAGGTAATCAACCCGAGGAGACCTGTGGACCAAACCATGCGAAATTGATATGGTCCTTATACAATCCTCATAAACCAAATATGGTCCCTATGAAATTGTACACGGTTGTTGACATATTTTTGTGTGAGATGTACTTATTGTGAGATCTATTGCATTAATTAGCAGATGAGATGATTCTACTTGAAAAATAACATATTCTTTATCCTAAATTCCAATTTTGACAACCGGAAAAAATGCTTTTTGTCCTATAAGAATGGTTTTCTGTACAAATAATTCTTCCATTCGTTTGTTTCCATCAGTTATTACATGCACATTTCAACTTGGCATTCCTATGGATCCAAGGCAAAAGGTTTCTTTTTGACCCTTCAACCTGCTTCGGAACTCAAAATGGGATTAGTGGGAAGAGCACAGCTGCCTCTAGTAGACGCTAGTTGAGGACCAGCCACACATGCATAAATTCTAAGAAAACCTTAAAATTGAGGTTGAGGCACAGGGTGGCCTTACTATTTGCGAAAGGGGACATGTGCCTTTCTGTGCAATTGGAAGAAGAATAACATGCATACATGAGTGATGAATTGGATTGATTGGTTTGCAAGTTTTTGTATTTACCAAAGCTACCAGGCCTTGATTCCTATCCCTTCTATCCTTTTCCTCTCTCTCTTTTTTCTTTGCCAGTATCCCTTCCCTTCTATCTTGTCATAGACGTCATGCATGATCGTATATTGAGCTTGCTTAGCTAATGGATTTATTAGCTTAATATACTAATCAAACAGCAAAGGCAAAATCTTCAAAATGGCCTCTCTGTTTCACGCACTCGCTTTTGTCCCATATGTGAGAGTGAGTTGCCTGCATACATACGTTATAATAATTGAGCCAATTACACATAAGTTATAACTAGTATACAAGTATTCATATTAAAGAGCATGATAATAATATTGTATTTAATTGATATGCTAACAAGTATTTTGACGCATTTTAACTTTTGGCTAATTGGCCTAATTCTTATACGTTAAACATATAGTTGATTTATTTCCAAATAGAAGGGTCAAATCAATCGAGCAAGTGAGATATGCGGGCCACTTTGGATATAGGAATAGGAAGGGAATTCTTAATGGTATTCCAAACAAGTTAATTCTTCAAGTATTATGAAATGAGAATTGAATCATAAACCTTTTGGAAAACCTAAAATATAAATCTAAAAACGAGAGACTTAATTGTTACTGTAACTAAGATCAAACCATAACCAGGTATCAAGGCCTGGTAGCTTCTGGCACCTTTTACTTCTATTAACTTTATATATATATATATATATATATATATATATATATACACGCACACATACACACACAAGTTATACTTCTATTAACTTATTATCATGCTAAATTATCTTCTTTCTTATATCTCAAATTTATGGTTTCTATTTCATATAAACGAATATCCATGGACCAAACAAACGGATACACAGGCAGTGTGCAAGTAAATCATGCAAAATGCGCATGATACTATATGTATCTTGCTTGGTTGCCCAACCATATGGAAACACAAGATATATCATTTTATGCCCATGGCATGACAACGCTGCTTCCATTTAGCTAGTGATCCTCCTCTTCAATCAGTTCTCACTTCATGATTTGGACGGTTATATCCGGTAGCTCCAGGAATAAGAATTGACAAAAACAGAAAGAAATGTGCATATTCTTATCTTTGCAAATACAATATACAATTGTTTTGTGTAGGCTCATATCGTCCTGGCACTAAACGTGTTGGCCATAACTTACGATTCTGATACTCGTTTCTAAATTCATCTAACACCAATTTAATAAACGAAAAAAGTGTCCAAAATACATAGTTGATAAAGAAAAAATACGACACATTCCTTTTTGTACAAAGAGATATGGACAAATTTTTAGATAGATTATATCAAACTAGATTTAAATCTATGTGATTTCTGTTACAGTAATCATCAAACCAGCTGATATAATTATCTTAGAAGTCAAACTAACTAGGTCAAATCCTAGGGGACAAAAACTCGCATTGGTACAGTTTTAATAAATAATCCTTCTGTTATTGTTAAATTTATTGTTGCTCAGACACGTGTCCCCACCTGGTCCATATACATTATTCGTTTACACGTGCATAGAAGGACAACGTTGAAACCTTTCCAATTAAGTATTCCCTAATGCTATTCATAAAAAAAAATAAAAAAAATTATTCTCTAATGTTAAATTAACTAATCGTGAGAAGAGGACAATGTACGCGGAGATTCCTCCACTATAAGCTAGGCTTTCCCTTGCCTGTACTCAATAATTGTTTTTTTCTGGTCGAAGGGTGTACTCAATATGAGACGAGCTAACTGTGTTTTCTTCTATCAATAAGGGGAGACCGAAAGAGGGTAACAACGTGCAAGCTAAAACTTATGGCTATATATATGTTGTAATAATAAAGATTCATATATATTAAAATAAAATCTGAAAGAAACCAATTCACATCATAATAAGAATTTAAGTAATAAAATAAGAAATCCAGGGGAGCCACCGTCACTGCCTGTGAGTGTCTAATCTAATTTGAGCTGGACTAGTGCACTAATTAATGAACTTCTCTTAGTATTAATTTTTTATTGATAAGATTAGTCCAATTAAGAATATTACTTGTTATATAAGACGAACAGTACTGAGTTATGTTCCCCGAAACATCTACACTGAGAACAACAGTAACTAGAGTAGTAAAAACTTGTCAGTTTTTTTGACTTCTGAACTTCTTTCTCCTTCTTTCCCTTTTCAAGGTAAAATATGAAGTAGTAGTAGTTATTTTAACGTGTTGCAAATCTTAGGGAGAAAAGTTGTCTGAATTCTGTTCATTACTTATACTGTAATTTAATACTAATATCCTTAGGCGCACGGCACAGACAAGAAGAACAACTTTCTCCATAATCCTCTCTTCCTCGTGCAACTCAGCACCTGCATTACTTTATCTCTCTCTGTTTCTCTAAATTAAAAGGACCCTAAACCTATCAGCAGAACATAACTAAACAAATACTACAAAACAATCCACTAAGCAACAAAAGGCCTTAATATCTCATTCTCCCTTTGTTTGACACTTGGGGATCAGCCACTGTTAACAACTAGCTAGTAGGTACCCAAATTTTCCATTAATTCCTAGCTTAAGTGACTCGATGTTTTTGTGCCTCTGCTGCCAGCAAATCTTGTAGTAATACAAAGCCTACAGTACTTGCCGGCACTGTCTCTCATTATTTAATGAACAACAACACAGCTGGTTATGGAGGCTATACCTGAACATGTGTCACATCCAGAAAAGGAGCAAGTTTTAGCACTTAAGCAACCCGTTAACTCACTTGCAAAGATACTAATTTGAAGTCAACTGAATTGGTGATCTTGGACCGTACGATCGAAAGGAGAGGAATCAAAGGGATCAAGCCAGTGCATCCAGTGAGCGAATATCTTAAATCCTACTGACGTGGAACCTTTGCTTGTGGGTGTCCAGTTCTGATCTTTGTGACATTGGACAATCAAGACAGGTAGGACCCCTTGAATTCCTAATTCCTCCACCAGACAAAAGCTTTCTGCATATTAGAATACAAAACCAGCACTTGAGAATATATAAAAGAACATTATAGTTTAAGATATAAGGGGAGGTGTTAATCCCATCCCACCCTAAAAATGATACTGTGACATCATATTTTTGTTGTAATTAAGACTAAAAATTCGTTGCTACAAACACTTAAAAGAGGGTGAAATAAGCACTTCTTGTATTCAAAAGGATACCAAAAAAATAAAGAAATATACTCCATATGTGGAATTAGCAACCTCCCCAATCCATTGCCCCATTGTATTGCTTTGGCAAAAGACAAGAAGCCCAACGTATTGTATTTTATTTTTTAATAATACGGTCTAGTTCATGATTCCAAAATCAGAGCTGTCATTGTTGTGCACCCCCTCAAACCATTTCCGAGACCATGCAAAATAAGTTAAACAGTCTGTGTCATTTTCTTAAGGACCCCCTATTCAACTATTTGAGCTTTTCTACATAAAAAGGACCTAAACCCAAAAAACTAATCACCGAAGGTAGCCTTAAACGCGTAATGGATAAGAGGAATACAAGGGTGTACTGTACAAACATAAGCTGTTCGGTGTCGCATTCTCATATTGTAGGCATACTTTTGGTGACAGGTAGGAGAAAAGTCTCTTTTCCTCATAATAGAGGCATGGAAACAAAATTTGATTTAAAAGAGTTTTGGACAATGCATAAACAGTGGCTTCAAGGTACGAATGGCATCAGCTTTACAGCTTTGTAACAACGGTCGGTCTGTGACTCCACATAAAAAATAGAATGCAAAAAGGAATCAGACAAAGTTTTCAAGCCTTCCTTGTAATACTGTTAGTTCTAAGCCTCAACTAAGTCTCATCCTCCAATGTTTTTTGTATTCAAGCTTCATCCAACATTATTGTGGCACATATTCATCAATTTTATAATCCGATTGCACATATAATGGAGGGTCATAATTCACAGTAACCTACCTATATGACCACTAGTTGCTTCAAGGAAGTTGAGTCCGTGGCTCAATGGGCCGGTGGGACGGTGCTCTATGTGTTGAAATCGGTTAACCTGATCGGCTAGCTAGCTTGTCATCATACCTACTCTCAAGAAATATTTCCAGGAAATGAGCACACAGTGGTTGCATACATATCTAGAAGACTCTACAGGGGATCACTGCTGATGTATGGATTAAGATCTAGAATTTGACATTGATCTGTTAACAATTGCAGCTTATGATTGATTACAGCAAAAGAAGATCTAGGACGAGATCTGTTTCTATCTTAAACTAGTTTAAAAAAACAGGGAAAACAAGAACATGTGAGGCATCTTGCTTGGCACAGTGTAACATCAGATAGATACTGGAGTATTTAGCTTAGATATTGAGAAGTCTCCCAGAAGTTGGCAGTGTTAGATTTTAGTATTTAGTGACGTGTTTTCTGATTTAAGACACTTCAGTTAGGTCAGACAGATCCTTTGAACCTGGGAAGAAGCATTCTACTCCTGCATAATGTCCTTAAAAAAGGCCAAAATTCTGCACTCGTGCTTCTTCAGTTTTGTTTTACATGGACTTCTTTCCAAATAAATAAAAAGTTATCTGGAGAATGAAAGAGAGAGTGAGAGGAACCATCCAGTAAGCTTCACGGTGGTGGTCATACTAGGCTCTTAATAGTTAATACTAGTACTTAACAAGCAGAAACCGTTGACAAAGGATAATAAGGTGTCTTTAGACAGAATATTTATAGCTTCTGCTATTCTATATTCAACTACTTTCTTCAGCTAACTTACACGAAAAACAAGAAAGCTAGAATAATACCTCTTTGACTGGTTGTAACTCATGCCCTGCCTATTTAAGACGATCACCTACTAGCTGCTGAGATACATGCCAGCAATTTCTTCTCTTTCCTGTCTATTCCTCCCACGTTTCCAGCTTAACTCTTCCCATTCTAGAAACCACAACCTGTCACATATTTCCCTTTTCGAAGAAAGCATATCAGCAACATCGCAGTCGCATCGTCAATCCAAGATCTCCCTGCATTTTAACATACACTTGAGAAAAATGTGGGCTGTAATGTTTGGTGCTTTATTCATTATAAGCATCACGCATTGGGTTTACCGCTGGAGAAATCCCAGATGCAATGGAAAACTCCCTCCAGGTTCAATGGGATTGCCGCTCCTGGGTGAGACTCTCCAGTTCTTCTCTCCTAACACTTCCTGTGATATACCTCCCTTCGTCAGAGAGAGGATGAAAAGGTAATAAGTTCTTCCAACTCACCAACTTGTTTAACAAGTGCAATATCATCATTGTCATTCCTCTCTAAACTTTCTGCTGTTACTTTCAGATATGGGCCTGTATTCAGGACTAATTTGGTCGGTAGGCCAGTGGTGGTCTCCACTGACCCGGATCTTAATTACTTCATCTTCCAACAAGAAGGGAATTTGTTCCAGAGTTGGTATCCAGACACTTTCACTGAGATCTTTGGAAGACAAAATGTAGGTTCCTTACACGGGTTCATGTACAAGTACCTTAAGAATATGGTCCTCAATCTATTTGGTCCTGAAAGTCTTAAGAAAATGATCCCAGAAGTTGAACAGACAACATCTAAGAGATTAAAACTATGGTCTCATCAAGAAGGCGTCGAGTTGAAAGAGGCAACTGCAAGTGTAATGTCAAACTGACCATTTTTCTCCTCATTGGAATTACCGTCCAAATTCTTATCCTAAATCTAACAACACTCTCATCCTTGCAGATGATATTCGATTTGACAGCAAAGAAGCTGATAAGTTATGATCAAGAAAATTCCTCAGAGAATCTAAGGGAGAACTTTGTTGCATTCATTCAAGGCTTGATTTCCTTTCCTTTGGACATCCCCGGAACTGCATATCACAAATGTTTACAGGTAATCAAAAAGCTTCCACGATGATCATGTAAAAAAATTCCCACGTTTTACCTTTTCAACTCTAGGCCACCAGAGCAAATTGGTTGCATTTGTAGGCAAAGACTTCCCACTGAGATGCTTAAACCCTGAGAAATGGTTTAGTTATATCTATCACTGATGTGCTAGAAAAGTTGCAAGTTATATCTATCACTGATGTGCTAGAAAAGTTGCATGCATTGCAACTTCATCTTGCGAGAAAAGTAATCTTCCAAAGTTTTTGGACTCAACTCGTCTGCGTTTTCTCAGGGTAGGAAAAGGGCAATGAGAATGTTGAAAGACCTTCTGCAGCAGAGACGTGAAAATCCAAGAAAGCACCGAAGTGATTTCTTTGATTATGTAATTGAAGAACTTCAAAAGGAAGGAACAGTCCTCACAGAGGCCATTGCTCTAGACTTAATGTTTGTACTGCTATTCGCAAGTTTTGAAACAACTTCCCTGGCTCTAACTTTGGCAGTCAAATTTTTATCAGACCATCCACTAGTACTAACAAAATTAAGGGTAAGTTGGGACATTTAGCATGACTTGCAAACTAATTATTTCTCAATGAACTTTTCTCTTACAAAACTAAAATGCTCTAAATTTCTCAACTCCTTGCAGGAAGAGCATGAAGCGATCGTGAAAAATAGGGAGCATGCTGACTCTGGTCTTACATGGAAAGAGTACAAATCAATGACATTTACCTTTCAGGTAGGTTGAGAAATTTCTCGCGTTTATTTGCATTAAATTTAGTATCTATATATGGTTGAAACTTACCAAAAAACTTTTGCAGGTCATCAATGAAACAGTCAGATTGGCGAATATAGTTCCAGGAATCTTCAGAAAAACACTTAGGACTATCCAGTTCAAGGGTATAGACTAACACTAAAGAAGCTATTATCATGCCAAGGCTACCATAAGAAATTGAGGTACTAATTTATATTGACATTGAATGCAGGATATACCATTCCAGCAGGTTGGGCAGTCATGGTCTGTCCTCCGGCTGTACACCTAAACCCAGAAAAATATGAAGATCCACTTGCTTTTAATCCATGGAGATGGGCGGTGGGTAACATCAATCTTCTATCTCAATCACCTGAGCCAACAAATTAGTGAACTTGCTTGTAACATTTTTAATGACAATTTATTTCCTAATTTTATGGAACAGGGTCAGGAATTAAATGGTGCAACAAAAAGTTTCATGGCTTTCGGTGGCGGCATGAGATTTTGTGTTGGGACAGAATTTACCAAGGTGCAGATGGCAGTATTTTTTCATTGCTTGGTCACAAAATACAGGTAATAGCAAGTGGCAGAGGAAATTGAACATATTTCTGTGTGTTTAAGAGAAAGGGAAGGTCCTTGACTGAATCGTGAACCTTACAGGTTTGAACCAATCAAAGGTGGAAATATTCTTCGAACTCCTGGTTTACAATTTCCAAACGGATATCACATTAAACTCATGGAAAAAGATGAAAGGCATAATTCTACGTAGTCATACCATACAAATGAAGGCAAGTCATGCATGTGGCTAAAGGCACAATCCAAGAGTTCCAACTTAGCAGCTCATCAGGATGGATATTAACAAGCTGCAAAAGAGAGTTCTTGGTTAATAAACATTCCTCGATTGTACATATGGAAGATGCAGCCATAGAGTTCATTCCTTCAGTAGTTAGGAAGCTACAATTTTGATCAGGATCACACAAATTTTTGTGTTTTTCTTTACCAAACTGTCTTATCATACAAATGCAGTCAACTGAAAAATACACACTCATCAGAACGAAATTTTTCTTCAAACAGTAACAAAACATAGTGTAATTTTTACGATCTCATCTGCTAATATCTGTTCAAGGTAATTTCTCTGTTCCTCTAACCAGAGAATTGGCCAAACAGCTCAGTAAGCTTGTTATTCAATTTAACCATCTGAACATATTCATCTAAACAGTCCTTGTGTGATCACGCTCTTTTGTGTCCCTGTGGTGCCCGATGTTGTCCTTCTCCATTCTGTCCAAGTAGACTTGACGCATGATACGTGATTTCTTGGTACCCCTGTGCTTATTCTTATCCTTATGAACATGGTGAAGATAATAATAGTAGTCAGTATCCCTTTCTGAATAGCTATGCCTAGGGTGTTGGTGAATGGTTCGTCGCTTATGGGTAGCGTTATGCTTGTGGTGCCTTGTTCCCACCTCATGATGTCTATGAACATGAATATTCACATTGTGTCTTCCCACGTTTGTGACTCTCCTCTTATCTGCTCGAGGGTAGTCTTCCCACCAGTCATAAAGAGGATCAAAGAGTCCTTTCTGATGTAAAAGCCACAGTAACACGATCACTGCAACTCTAAAAACCAGAATGTTATATATTCCTTCATAGATGCCTTGACAATCAAATTACTTACTACGATTTTAGTTCTGGTTTACCTGTAGGGAAAATCGCCAGAAGTAGACCAAACATCACCATCCAACTCATGCATATATATTGGATGTGGCAACTGAAATCAAAGAAACCCGTGCATTTCCTTCTGCTCACAAAAAGAGCAGTATATATGCATATCATTGGCCAAACAGTTACGATAAAGGTTTATTTCAGACATTGAGACACTCAGACTAGTGAATCACGGGAAAGCAAAAATATGTTTATTTCATCCAAAGAGAAGCAGCAACTTTACATATATGATGGTTTTGCATATACTACCAAAGCCAATTTTAAAGCGAGCAACATCAACGCATGGGATAAATTTTCAGAAAGGTGCTGTAACTCAAGCCCATAAAAAAAGGCGTGCTAAGTTTCTAACCATATCTCAGGAAGAAAATCCTCAATGATTCCTATACATACGGCTAAATCGTGCTCAGTGTATCCCGCTACACAAGCATGTAATGTATCTTCAATTCTCTACCACAGTTTTCCAGAGCGAACGAAAATGCATATGCTAATTCCAAGAGTACAGGCACACTTGACTCCAACAATAACATAGACACAAGTATGTGCAGAGGATGGATTTAATACAATAAAAGATGCCTTGTGTGCAAGAGTACTAAAGTATGCTCAGGGAAGCCCCGATATGTACATGGAGTAAAGCGGCAAAGACAATCATCTTCATTGAGACAATATACACCCATATTATATTTATGTCAAATGTAATGCACTAGAACAAGTACCTGCAGGATTTTCCTGTTACGAAGTCCACCAAGCCTTCCCAAAATCTGTTCCACAGGCTTTCAATTGAGTCAAAGAAACCACTTATCCCAGTCTTTGGTGGTTTAAAAGGAGTAATCTGCGAGAGGGTCAAAATTTTGAGATCCTTTCAACCCTTCACATTGAAATCAATGAAACGTCAGTAGTGCAAACCTGCGTTCCAGTGTCAAGAATTGTGGCTGTGGTAGAAAATTGGCATTCTGCTCTATCAACTTCATTAAAATTAGAATCCTTCAGTATAGCTGCATCAAAGCACAGTGCTTGAGAAGCACAATCGAGCTGAATTGCATTTTGTCCCCAAGAACAGAAAAGCACAAAATAATTAGCCTTATAAGCCTTCTACCTGCACATATATATTTTGCAGCTTGGTCGGTTGTCGGGTAAAGTTTAAATGATCGACTTGCAATCTCTTTTGGCTTCATGATGAAAAATTGTTCCTGCAACGACTGAAAATTAGAGCCTTCTTTCCATATGCACAAGAATGTAAATATGCAAGCAAATGTTTACCTCCATGAGCGCAACACCTTTCGAACAATCAAACTGCAAGATCGAGACATTGGTCAAAGCTAGAACTAATAAGGAGTAACCCATCAATCAAAGAGTAACATTCACCAAGAGTACATTATTCATGTATTGTAACGCTTTGTGGGGGCAAATTATAAGGATACCGTTAAGCTATATGAAGCTTCCACTTCACCCGTGTTCTGGGCTGTGATTGTAGCAACTCCAAATTGAGTAAGGGCTTCAAACGTTGGGATAGTAGCGCTTAAGATTTTGCCAGGGCTCCTGCATAAATATGAAAATGTGATAAAAGAAGAAGATGTCTGAATTATAAGTAACTTCTAGTGCCATTAACTATAAAGTCATACTAAAGTTAACCTTTGGTAGACATATTCTATGTCATCGGCGCTTATTTCTATCAAAAGGTTTGTATTAAGCGCTTCGGTGATTCCTATGGAGAATGAATGAGTCCCTGCGTTCTGCAACAGAAAAGTGTCACCAAACAATTCAACTGGTAGGCGTACTGTCATGTAAAAAAAATCTCAAGTTTCCAATGCATAACTGGATGCTGATTTATCCTTTCGAACCTTCCTTCTACACCATATAGTGGCAACTGATTCCTGCTGATTCGGTTCAGGTCAGCCTGTCATAAATAAGAAACCCCTACTAAATTCAGTGTGAAACTGTAGAAGTAACAGCAGTCGACTAAGAACACAAATTGTAAGATTCTACTCAGTTTGAGATGTTAACTTCTCGGAAATTCCACAGCTGATTATGCAAGCAACTCCAAAATGGTGAAGAACAGAAGTTTGGCTGCCCGTGAAAAGCCTCGTAACTAACACCAATTTTATTACATTCTACACCATCTAAGGAAAACCGCACCCTCTCAAGCAGCATCCACATGGAAAAATTCCTTCCCAAATCTTGAGGTTGACCAGGTTCACCCTTCCAAGACATAAGACGAAAGCCTCAGCGACAGCGTGATATTAAATCCTCGATAAACAAACTTAATTCTCTTCCATTTGCTTCTATGCAATGATATGTTTGGATTCACGACCAATGCTATCCCACTGGGGCCATTTTAATCGAGTTATAACCAACTTGAGAACAAGCAATAACTTCCAAGAGACCAAAGATAAAAGCCCCAACAATGGCGTGTGTTAGTAATGTGTCACAAAATTTCTTAGTTTATGCGTGGGACGATGAATAATTCACTCTTAACAAAATTAGTGAGGAAAGCATACCTGCCTTGGAATGACGAGATAGAAATCCTCAAATGAAGGAATGTTTGAGTATCCAGCAAAATCTCCAATAAGATTAGCCCTTAGAAAATTATCACTTGATGTTGCTGTTGCTGTTCTGTTCTCAGGGCCAAGAATTACTTCCTGGAGGCAAAAGAAAAAGTGATCAAAGAGGGTCTTTCGCTAGTTAGCTCATGGCAATAAGAAACAGGAAAATAAGTCACAATCAATCACATATTCATAATTCCATCGAGCCGAAAACAAAAATGATGTTGGTGGGGGAGAGGCGAGGGCATACCGAAAATTTTGTCCCCGTTTTTACCTCCACTCGAACACTAAACCCCATCGATCGCTGTCCAATACCAAACACATGGAACCTAACCACAAGATCAAACAAAAAGTTCTAGAATCATCATCTACTTTTTCTAAGTGAAAAAAGTGTAACGAAGAGGTGGAAGTAGTTTTAACAGTAATCAGGAGCCTGAATTCAGAATAGACAGTGAATAGTTTACAAGCATACTAGGAATGTGTAGCATCTTGTATCCTCAAAAAGCATCTATTCATCAGTTGAACAAGTAATCTGTAGCAGAGGAAAACAGTGTAGCCCAAAAAACATACCAATCACCTGGAAATCTGACGCAGTGTGCCGTATTGGCTTTTCCTCTCATCAATTTGTCAACTATTAAATCAGATCAAAAGTGAATCAATACTCAAATCTAAAATTCCGTAATCCACATCCTTCATGATGAAGTTGAGAAAGCTAGAGATATCACTTACAAAAGTTCCCACACGAAGAAGGCACTCGTCGCTGTGGTCCACAAGGACAACAGGTAGGCTGGACAGAGGAAAGGAAAGAAAATCACCAGTAATTATAGTCAAAGAAATAAAATAGCAGATCTCAGTTTGGTGTGTTTTCTTAGGAATGAGATTATATCACAGAAATGCACCTCAGTGTGCGCTAAAATATGACCATTCTCATCTCGCAACCTACAAAACAGGTCAAGGAGCTTGTTAATTCAAATTCAGACTCAAAAATTTAAGTATAATGAGCATAGAAAATCAACCAAATTAACACACCACTTGCCTCTCACACATCTGCACCACAGTTGCACCAGCATCCGGCTCACACTTACGAGTCTTAACATAATACTCTTGAGGCTTATACGCAACATCCTACAAACACCCGCAAAAATAACTCAAATCCACAAAAAACAATCAATCAATATGATCATCATCACGAAATAGGGGAAGCCAAAAGGTCCTACGCGTATATACGTAAGCTCATAGAGAGCATACGCGGTGGACTTGTTGACGGTTATCACCGGCGGGATCCGCAACGTCTGCATATTCACGGTCGAGTTCTCCTCCACCTCCACTATCTCCGCCACGATCGACGCCTCTCCGCCGCTCTACATCCAATAAAAAAACACGTTCAAAACCGAAATCGGAAAGTGAAATTACGAGGAAAAGTGAATAAATGAATCGGCTCACCGATCCGCTAGGGACGGCCATGTTGATCACGATCTTGCGTGTGCAGTTGAGGTTGGAATCGGAATCGGAGTTCTTCTCGCATCTTTCGAGCTTTGATTTGGAGAGGATCTCTATTCCGGAGACGGTGACGACGGTTATGTAAGTGAAGAGGCAACAGAAAATGATCACGAGAATCGCGTGGGCCATTTTTTTTTTTTGTTCGTTTTTTGTGTGTTTGACTAGCTAGAGGGATTTGGAGAAAAGTTGGAGAAGTTTTTGATCCCGTTGTGCATTTTGGCGGGCTTTTTAGTGATTCAAAAAAAATAAAGTGTAACTGCTATTAAAACGGTTTATGATAAAATTCAAAATTGCTCGAGGAGGACGGAGTTAAAAATTAGTAAAAGAGAAAAAAAGAAGCGAGAAGATTGGTACAGGGCCCGCCCCAGTTAGGCTTCCCTCACCAGGTCTGTAATGTGTGTCTAATAAGTTTATACGCCTGGGCCTATAGTATCTCCGGCCCAATAATTATAGTCGGCATATTGGATTGATCCTTTATGTTATGCATTCTTCAATTAAATATGGATCCTATTTATTTTTTCAATAAGTTTGATGACTAATTTATTCTTTTGTTTTTTTAATATATACTATTATTTCTTGCAGATCTAGACATTGAAGAAGAGGGAACAAATAAGCAAAGAACTTTATGAGAGGATACAGGCTGGACCAATTATTAGCCCTAATAAGTGGGAAAGCATAAAAAAAAAAAGTTGTGTGATTTGTATTGGCCTCTACATTGTCCAAAGGGTCAATTGCTACTTAAATTGAGCCGTCATTTAGTCCTGGATCTTGCGTGTATAATGTGCAAGGATCAAGGCAAAGCGGACCAAAGAGGAGTAACCTCATATGAAACAGAAATTGTACACATGTTGTATACTTGCAGACCTGGCACGATTTTGAGACAAAGCAAATGTCGTACATTGTTTGTGGATAAGGATGCTATTTCGTTGGTTTAACTTTAATTGATATTTCCATATGCATAGATGACGAAGGTTCAGTTTATCTATCTCTGTCAAGAAAAAGTGATCTTTTGTCATGTCAAGAAACAAGAAAAATGTCGGCTAGCTTTTCTCCAGCGTATGTGAGATATGAATGCATAACTTTAAGAATAACATGGAACATATACACACAATTGTCTATTGAACTCTTTGATTCCTTCATTACTCTTGTTTGCGGAGGACTTGTGAAACTTATAATTTAAAGAAATTTTAAATATAACCATGCATGAACAGTATTAGAATTCTTATTTTTCAAGTGTTTTCTTCCCGTAATTAGATTAACATCATAAAATTCTCCTAACCACGGAGAGAAAGAAGCAAGTAGCTTAAAAAAAATATCTTATAACATGTACTCAACCACATATGAACAATTCTCTTGATTTTGACTAACACGCCTTTCTGTTTTCTCTTTTTAAGGAAAATCGTACTTGAGAGAATTGATGCTTGCAAGTTGCAAAATGATTCATTGTCCAAAATGTAGTTGGAGTATAAGCAACCTAATCCTTATGGCCTTATCCCCACTTAATCCCTTTTTTCTCAAACCAATGGCGGCAAGGTCAAACCGTATTTGTACAACAAATCAGGGGCATAAACGGAACAAAAACATATCCTAAACCCTCATTTCCTCGGTTCCCGGTTTATTGGGTGGGCGGACAACGTAATCTAAACTTCCTTAACCAATAATAACCCAACAATGTCTCCTCCGTTACATCACCAATCTTACACCTGTCCACACCGGATAGCTCCCTCTTGCCGGCTGATGACACGCGGCAGAAAACCACTACGTCTCCAGATTCTTAAAGCTATAAATAACCCAGAGGACAATAACAACAATATTAAAAGAAAAGACTACTGGGTGACCATCTTTGGCAAATAAAAAAAAGCACTAGACAACTAGGCAACTTGGCCTCCGTGGAAGAACAAACAGCATCAATCGCCACCGATCATGCGCGTCTCTGGTGGGGAGGGAAATGGCAGCGACGAGTCGGCGAGGAGGCTGTACCGGGTCTTGGCGGATCGGTGCACGAGTCTGGAGGCGAGTCATGCGAGGTTGGAGCAGCAGCTGAGTGAGCTGGTGGAGGAGAAGAGGAGAATGGATGAGGATGAGGGTGTGGTGATGTCGTCATATCCCGACGAGGTGACTTCAGATTCGGGGTTGGATTCCCTTCCTGGGTTCTTTAGTGAAGGGAGTCCTTATAGGAGGGTTGTGGAGTCCATAGGACATGCTGTGCATGTGTGTAGCGCTTCTTCCGGAGAACTGATATATTGGTAAGTTAAAGAGTTAAGATATTAGCACAAGACTAATTTTATTTAACAGTTAGCTGTTTTTTTTGTTGGTTGATTAAGTTTTGTTGTTATGGTATCCTTTATTGGTTCATGGTTGATAATTTGATTGTTGTTTGAGACAGTTCAATTTGTGGTGGTTGTTTTTGAAGACATATTTCTTATGGTATAAAGGTCAAAGGTTAATAAATTCTTTAAAAGCGTGTAGGACTAAAGTTCTAGAGTGATTCTTGAACTTGGAGGAATTGAAATTGGTGCTAGTTTATATTTATTGGAAGGGGGGGAAAAAAAGAGTGCAGGCATGATATGAATTGTCTTGTTTCCTTTCTTTTTTCGATTTATAAAAAATGCAATTTCGTCTTGCTACCATTCCCCGTCGGTTAGTGGAGTTTTCAGGTGGAAACATAGGAAGATGCGACTCTAATTGCTTGATGAACTTAGAAAGCTGATCGAGTACTTTATGAATTATGACCCATCTGTTCCTGGGTTTGGTGGGGCGTAGCTGTAGTGAATTCCTAAGCGAGGGATATCCTTTCATTTTGGTGAGGCTTCTTTTTCTTCTGTTGGTTGAAATCTTATCAATAAAATGCTTACGGTGAGTGGTGACATAATGTTGAAGGTCTAGGTTAGTGAATAAAGCTTGCAATATTAGATTGGCGAGTTATTATTTTCAAGTTCATATATTGTCATCTGCTGTTTCGTGTGTGAATGCTTAATGGAATGATGTTAAAACATATGATGCCAAGTGCCAACTTGGAGTGTTTCTGGGTGTGTATATAAATATATACAATATATGCAATCCAGCGAGGGTGTGCCTTGAATCTTGAAAAGGTTGATCAATGTGGATGGCTAGACAAGCATCTTAGTGCCGTGTAAGGAGCTGCATATGCAGTATATACAACTTGAATTTACAGCAGGAAAATGTTATTAATCAATGGGCATGCCATGGGGTTACAATAGCTGCACCTGTACTAATTATAATCTGTGGATTAGCTTAGTCATCAAGCTATCTTAGAGTTTACGACAACTATCAGTAGCCTCCTCTCCACACTGTGATGATTTGTTTCCTCTATCTTTAATAAATTAATATAGTTGAGGAATGAGGACTCTAAAGGCAGGGTGAAATGAACTTTCTGCTATTCATACATGGAAATGCTACCATGTTTTGTTGTCAGATCCACTTATGGTGTCTGATTTTTTCTACACTGATGATGAAACAACATCAGTCTAGTTGTTTTCTAAGTTGTTCTGTATTAAGACATTAATTTAAATTGTACGCTCTCCTGGCAGGAGTTATTGTTCTTCTGTCCGGTGTTTAGAACTAATCCTAGTACTTCCCGTCCTTGGATGACAAATTGCACTCCCTATGTGTGTTTTATTCAGAGTACAAGCTTAAAAATGTTGTAGCACAACTCTGAATCCTGATTGGAAGTCATTTTCCTGGAACATGATGCTACTTTATTCACCTGCAATGAGATGAGATAGTGGACGTAGATAGTATAGGGCCTATCCATTAATTATTAATCGACTGATCCTCTGCAGGTCACTGCACAATTCTTTCATCGAGATAGTTTGTACTTTGTCCTTTTCTTTTGTGACTTTTACACAAAAGAATATTTCATCTCAGGTATTTCTTTTGGCTGATAGTACAATTTTGTATCAGGAACAGTGCAGCGGAAAATCTTTATGGATGGAGGGAATATGAAGTTCTTGGACAGAGTGTTGCTGAACTTCTGGTAGGCCAAGAAAACTATCCAACTCTAAAGACAATAATTGGCAGAGTAAGCTATGGAAAATCATGGTCAGGTCAGTTCCCTCTCAAGAAAAGGTCAGGCGAAACCTTTATGGCCTTGGTCACAAAAAGTCCATTATATGAAGATGGTGAGCTTGCTGGTATCATTACCGTTTCAAGTGATGCAGCAATATTCAATAATGCAAACTCTGAGAACATGAGACAACATCAAGACGATGCAAGAGGACCGAAGCTAAACATGAAGAGGATTCGGTGGCACCCAATGCCACCTATAGCACCAGTGCCACAGATTGCATCGTCAGTTTCCAATCTGGTGCTGATGTATTAATAAGAATTAGTTCCCACCTTTTCTTTTCAAAGTCTTACTTTTCATCATAAGATTTTTGTTCACTTCTTCTGATTGATCAATCAGGCATCCAAGATTCTTTCACGAAATAAAGGTGAGCATGAGGCGTCCAGTGGACATGAGAATGCCAGAGGTGAAGACCAAAATGCAACAAATGCTGAAGAGAGCAAAGCAGAGATTCCTGATGCAGTGGTGAGTCCTAATTTAGACAAGTTGATGGGCAACCTTGCCTTAAAAGGAAACTGTAATAAAGAACTAACACAGGGTTTCATCATTCTAGGATAAAAAACGTGATTCTGATTTCCACAATGAGAAGAGAACTTTGAACGGGAAGAGCCCTGCGAAAGATAATTTGCTGTCTGAATTTGTTCAATCTTCAAAAGTGGTATGACTCTATTTTACTTGCTTATATGGTACTTCAGCTACCTATCACAATAATCATATTCTGCCTGAAGTCTAGTGATCCTACTTTTGTAGAAGTTGGCTGGTCCCGAGTGCAGTTAGTCATTATATCTTAGTACAAGAAAAGCTGCGATCATAAATCAATGTGCTACACTCTAATCTTGTCTACTCTTAATCACCTTGGAAGTCTAGTCAGTACCCAATACTCGGAAGTATGTAGTTTACAGCATAAACTTCACTGCGATACCTCTGCCTTAAATAAATAATTTTGTTTGTTTCAGGCAGCTAAATTCTTATCAAAGCTTAACATCGGGGGCATTGGTAACAAGGGAAAAGAGACTGAAAATGGCGCTCAGCACCCATGTTATGCTGCGTCAACCAAAGAAGGGGAAAATGAAACTATTGACTTTGAATCAATATCTTCCAGCCGCACCAAAAATATTGAGGGTGAGAAAGAAAGCCCTCTCAAACAAAATCAGTCCTTCAAAGTGGAAAGTACATCTTTAAACACATATGCGAACAGCCAATTCAATGCTTCTAAGGAGAATGGTTATGTAGCTTCTTTAGTGGATTGGAATGACCGTAAACCGGGAGATATATTGTTAAGATTATCTTCTCATGGGGAGTTGAATGGATTGGTAGAGGAAGCATCAAAATCTGAATCCTTGGTGATGGAAGATGAAAAACAAAGACAGCCACAAGGTCCACAGCCTTCAAGTGCAGGGGAGAGTCCATGCAGCCGAGCGAGTCCTTCACGCAAAGGGGATAACGAATCAAGCTCCACGGTGGACTGTGAGATTCGATGGGAAGACCTACATTTGGGAGAGGAGATAGGGCAAGGTAAACTTACTAGTAATGCCTTATCCTTGAAATGCTTGTATTCATTGAGTTTGGTGCTCAGAAATGGTGTGGCTTATTCTGAAAATATATGGCATAGAAAGTGACCGAAAACATTGTCATTCATTAGAAACATCTGATCTTCGATGTGAAAAAGATGGCTGTGTATCAGAAATGCCTTGCACAAATGTGCTATGGGAATAATTTGCAGTATTATGTATGTATGACATAAATAAAAACATAGCAATTAGTACTATAAAGAGGATTTGTAACATTATGAAATAGAGACTGTATGAAATTATGAATTGAAAAAATTGATTCTGTCTAATAATTGTTTCTCTGTAATTTTGCCTTATAGGTTCATATGCTGCTGTTTACCGTGGAATTTGGAATGGATCGGTAAACTGTTAACCTGCAAAAAGCTTTTATGTCCTTTGCTCTCAGATTCAATCAATGTTTTCCTGAGAACTTTTCATTTTTGCTCGTTAGGATGTCGCCGTGAAGGTTTATTTCGGAAATCAATATAGAGAAGAAACTGTGCAAGACTACCAAAAAGAGGTGTTGTGTACTTTTCAGCTTTTGAATTGTTTGTGATTACTGTTCTTGGAAATAGTAACTGACAGCAAGTGTATTGCCATATAGGTTAACATAATGAAGACGCTTAGGCATCCAAATGTATTGCTATTCATGGGAGCAGTATATTCACCAGAACGCCTTGCCATAGTTACTGAGTTCATGCCTAGGTAACTGCAGTGTCTGTTTCAAAAGAGCTACTGTTTCATTATCCTTTCAAATTTCAGGCCTTCAGTTTCAAGTTTCTGATGCTTCCTGCTTTCATTCGGATGGTTGATGTATATACATGTACATACATTCAATCAAGTGGTTTGTTTTCCTAACTTATCCATCCTTAATATGTGATTTTGCTAGAGGAAGTCTCTTCAAAACACTTCACAAAAACAATCAGGCCTTGGACATCAGACGGCGCCTGAGGATGGCACTGGATGTCGTAAGTCATCTGCTTCCCTCACTCTTTCTCTGGGTGAAAATGTTTTTCAGAGATTTGAAGTCCCGCTCATGCTTTTTTGGCTGCAGGCTAGAGGTATGAACTATTTGCATCGCAGAAACCCAGCCATAGTGCACAGAGACTTAAAGTCTTCAAACCTGCTTGTGGACAAAAACTGGACTGTTAAGGTAATACATAAGAAACAATCTTAGTTATTGAGGAGGTTTTTGATTTAGCAGTTGCTCAGAAAGATGTTTTACTCCTTTATCAGGTAGGAGACTTTGGCCTGTCAAAGTGGAAGAATGCAACTTTCTTAACGGCTAAATCTGGAAGAGGAACGGTAAATCGTTCTTTACCCTCTTCATTTTATTATGATTTTCAGAACTTCCTGCTAAAAGAACACACTTTCTCCAAATATTAATGTGGAAAGTTCTTAATGTCTTATTTTATCCATGCGGAAGCTTAATCATCTTGGGACCTCACTTCACTTATTTGCCAATTTGACTATTTTCTGTCGCTGATCCGACTTCATATCATTTCCTTCATGCAGCCGCAGTGGATGGCTCCTGAAGTTCTCAGAAATGAACCCTCGAATGAAAAGTAACTTCAGGAATAACTTTATTCTTCTATGAATAGTTCTTTAACATTCTTCTCTGTTAGATTTAATTAGATGCATCTGATAGATACATCATGGTATGTCAAATTAACTGAACTTTGACAAACTCACTAGATTTTCCAGATCCTTTGGATACCTTGTGCATATCCATTGGCTTTTCTTCATTACATTTTGACTATAACATGTTGGTATAAACTATGCCATTCTAACAGACATTTGTTTCATCTTAAATAGGTCTGATGTCTACAGCTATGGCGTCATTTTGTGGGAACTAATGACTGTATCCATTCCATGGATCAGTCTGAATTCCTTACAGGTATCTCCTCTGTCTTTTAATATGCCAGTTCCTTTAACATGCTTGCATTCAAACCTTAAACAGTTGCTACCTATTAATATTTTCCCCAGATGAAATATCCCACTTCTAATTGATTGAAATGTCTCCTGTCTAAAAGGTAGTTGGAGTCGTAGGGTTCATGGATAGAAGATTAGAAGTACCAGAAAGCCTTGATCCCAAGGTATCCTCCATTATTCATGACTGTTGGCGAAGGTATATATCTACTTTCTACTTAATAACTTAGGAGTGGGCATGCAAATTGGTGGACTTTATGGTTATATGATCGTTTTATCAATTAAAACATGCAGTGATCCTGAACAACGTCCATCGTTTGAAGAGATAATCCAACGGATGAAAAGAGCTGCTTCAGCGTCAAGTCAAGGGATCCTGTAGCCTTTACATGATCGCAATTTTGATAGATAAAGTTATAGGTTCTTTTTTCCTACAATGATTCTAGTTTTTTTAGTAAAAGGAACATTGATTCTTGTTGTCAAGGCCCATGTTTAAGGTCCAAACAACCACTTCAATTACAGTGTAGAAAAACACGCACATTAACACAAGCCCAATCCCATGGGTAAGAGATTGGTCCAAACAACTTATTCAAGAGAGCCTGCAAGAGTAAGAAAGAAAACTTCACCCATTTTGCCAACGAGGTTAGTTTAACTAGTTTGGGTTGAATTAACTTTCCAATCCGGGGTGACTTATCCACCATAACTAGTCGCAACTTGGGTCAGGTCCGGATTAGTCGGAATAAAGTTGTAAATACTTGATTAGAAACCCAAAAAGCTGTTTAATTTAAGAGAGTTTAAATCATACCAATAGTCTTTTTTCATATAATTTGTAAATTGATTTGAGAGTTCAAATCAATACCAATAGTCTTTCTTGATAAAGCTATTGATAAAGCTGTAAATACTTGATTAGAAACCTAAAAAGTTCAAATCATACCAATAGTCTTTCTTGTTATAATTTGTAAATTGATTTGTTCTCGTCTTTCTTGATATATGTATATATACACTAAGTTCTAGTGTTCTAACTAATTAAAACCTAGTTAGGGTATCTCATAGACATTACCGTAGGCTATTTGATATATGCCAAGGTAAGATAAGAGATAGAAGTTCATGACTTTGATAACTATATCTAGTATGTATATCATTATGTTGTACATCTAATAATGTAACATTTATTATAAATATAATAGTAGTAGCCTCTGATTTGCATTAAGCATTCATACATTAGTGCCTTATTTGATATGGTATGGGAGCCTATAAGCATCATGTCAACCAGTTCCTCTTGCTCAAAATGTTGTTGCACAACGTGCTCTGCATCCTTTGTCAAACCTCAGCAATATGTGTTTAACAGACTCACTATGAT
The DNA here is from genome assembly GCA_028386065.3 of Turnera subulata. Classification (NCBI taxonomy): domain Eukaryota; kingdom Viridiplantae; phylum Streptophyta; class Magnoliopsida; order Malpighiales; family Passifloraceae; genus Turnera; species Turnera subulata. The sequence goes on from JAKUCV010004530.1 coordinate 71,789, forward strand.
AAACTATATTTTTTGGCGGGCTGAAGTCGGACCCTTCCTTATTAGATAAGGTGTCATGGGCTATGTTGATGACACTTTTGAGTGTCTTCCTCAGTTTACTAACACCACCGGCGTTTAGGAAAGCAATCTGTCCTATCTTCATTAGTTTCAACAGTAATCAACTTATCCTCTCTGCCATCCTTTCCTCCATTTCAGTGGGTGTCTTCTCCACTGTTGTTGGTAAGCCTATGTCTCGAGCAACCTGGATTTCTCTCGAGGAGCCTTTTGCGTCACCTAATCAGTCCTGGGTGATGGCTTTTCATATGGCCTATCTTCATTTAGTTTTAACAGGATCAACTTATCCTCTCCTCCATTTTAGTGGGTGTCTTCTCCATCGTTGTTGGCAAGCCTATGTCTCGAGCAGCCTAGATTTCTCTCAAGGAGCCTTTTGCGTCACCTAATCAGTCCCGGGTGATGCTATATCATATGGCTTTGCAACGACTGACTCAGCACCGTGACGAGACTGCGCACGCATACTTCAATTGCACAAAGTGTTTGTCTTACCCTCTTTCTGCTGCTGGGAAACTACTTTTCCTCATGGGATTTAACCTCCATGTTTTCAAGGGGTTGCATGCTGAATTTTAGCTCTTTAGTTGCCACTCCGAATGCACAACTTGAGCCCGTGGCATTCTCCGAATTGCCTTAGGATTGACTAATCCATGTGCAAGTGTGGTTCACATGGAACCTTTCCCCTCTTCGGCCTTCAAAGTTCTCATTTGAATATTTGCTACTACACCAAGATCTGCACCGACGGATGCTCAGCCCGGGCTCGCGCCTTGGGTTTTGTGGTGACCGTCTCGCCCTCCTACTCATCGAGGCTTGGCTCTTGCCCCCACGACCGGGTATAGGTCGCGCGCTCTAGGGCCATCCATTTTTGGGGCTAGTTGATTCAGCAGAGTCTCCTTATGAACCAGGAGTTTCTTACAGGCAATCCTATGAAATTGGATAATTTATCTACCTCTATTGTTTCTTCTTTTGTGCCTACATATACTTTTATTCTTATTGTTGCCTCTTTCCCTACGAAAATATTATGCAGTCTGCTTATCCTTCTCATGGTGGCCGTGGGGCCATAGGGGTTACGGGAATCAACAACAAGAACCAGGAGCAAGTTGATTCGGCAGAGTCTCCTTATGAACCAGGAGTTTCTTACAGGTGATCCTATAAAATTGGATAATTTATCTACCTCTACTGTTTCTTCTTTTGTGCCTACATATACTTTTATTCTTGTTGTTGCCTCTTTCCCTACGACAAATATTGTGCAGCCTGCTTATCCTTCTCGTGGTGGCCGTGAGGCCATAGGGGTTATGGGAATCAAGGTCACAGTCGTAGTTCCAAAAGTTCTACTGCTTCGTCCCGCATCTCATGGGGCTCTCCTAACTCTCACCCTAAATGTCAGTTTTGTGGGCGTCATGGGCATACTGCTCCAAATTATTTCTAACGTGTGGATACCTCTTCCACCTTGCTGCCAACACAACTTCCTACTCTTTTTATTTTGTCGACCATTGGTTTCCAAACACGGTTTCCATGCATCATGTTACTTTGGAGTATGGTACTCTTTCCTCGTATACAAATTATCATAGCCTAACATACTACAGGTTGGTAGTAACACTAATCTTCAGGTATTGGTTCTACTTCCCTTCATACCCACACTAAACCTCTAACATTAGCCAATGTTCTTCATGTTCATCATGTCACCAAACCCTCTTTACTATAAGGTTCCAGACTCTAAGAGGCAAACTCAATCTCTCATTTCATCCAAATTCAATTTGAAGGGCAATGGCGGTGACCTAGGGGGCTTGAATTTTTATTTTTTCCATATAGGTCCTATAACAATTTTTTTTTGGCCCTTCTTAAATTTTATTTTTTACATAAGTCCTTATTATTACGGAAAAAAATATATTGCCCCCCTCTAAAATTTTTTCTAACTTCGCCACTGTTAAGGGGATGTGGATATGCACTGAGTTGTAGTGTTCTAAGTAACTAACATCTAGTTAGGCTTTTTTTTTTCTAGAAAAAACATAGCGTGAGTTTACAAAGGTCCCAAAATACCAAGAAGTTACAGTAGTAAAACACCGAATAGTGGGGTTATAATAAGCAATTCATAAGAACTGCCAACCCTGCTCACACACAAAGCATGAAAAAAATCATATAAAAACAAGCTTTAGACGAACAGCTAGAAAAACTAGGCTTGAAATGTGTAGTGTAAACATTTCATGTGCCACTTTATCCATCCCACGTCTAACCTGCACGTAATACCTATCATATCTAATGCATACATAATAAGTTATCAGGGCAATGTTTATCACAAACATTCCATCAATCCACGCATTCCATGTCTTGAGAGGATTTAGGGGTAGCAGCACCGAGGCAACAAGCACAACACATACTCCGGGGTGTATGATTGCGGTGAGCGGGGGCCCATCTACCAGGTAGAGTGACCACTCTAGTGTTAAGCACTTTGAATATCTCACCAGAGAATATAGGAAACCAACAAGCTCGGTCCTCTCCCAATCCACCAAAGGCACAACATTTGTGTCATATAAGAGTGTACCCCTGTACATCAAAACACTGCATGATCACTAGAGATCTTTGTCCATTACATCTACCAATCAAGATGTTAGAGCAGTTTGATATTTCAAAAGATATTTGAAACAATAAACCCGCCATAAAACAGGTTGAGGATAACTGTTTCTCGCTGTGTAACAACAAAAAAATTCATGATAATCCTCTCATCCTCCGAGAAGAAATATCCGACTGAGATCCCTCATCTATCCGGTGGCAGTTGGGAGGGCCGCGGACGGTGTCATCGGCTCCCCTGCTTGTTTTTGGCCATTCTCCTTTTCATGACTTCGGACCTCCTCCTCTATCTCGAAAGCTTGCACAAGGTCTCTCGTGGATGGTTGGTACGTCACTTTAGCTTTCCGCGCCATCCTCTTCCAACTTGGTTTGGAAGCTGAAGCATGAATTGGAGAAGCGTCGTGCAATTCCGTAACCAACACTGCAATGGTGTTTATGATGCCGGTATGATCTCGTTGCGCTGCTTCCTGAATTAGAGATTGTAGCTCCACTTCCACGACCTTTCGCTTCTTTCTTTGTGGCACCGGATTTTCATTAGCTTTCTCAGCCGCACTATCAAGCCGTTGTTTGCCCTTCATCGTGATTGCCTCGTCATCCTGCTATTCTATTGGGGCTTGTCTCTTCGCTGGATAATGCTTCCCAAGTATTTCTTTGGCCCTTTTCTAGGGTCCAAAGCTGTTCTCTGCCGACCTCTCAATCCCTTCATCTTGCCTAGTTGGCCTCAAACAGCGATTAGTTAGGTGGGTAATAAGGACACAGCTACAGCATAATTCGCCAAACCGTTCATACTGAAATTTTATCCAAATTTCATTGTCGTTGGGATCCAAATAGGCCACACCAGGTAGCAACAGTTTATCAGTTTCATTTCTACCCGAGATCGGATGAATCCCTACCATCCTAGCATTGCCTCTAAGGAAGGCCCATAAAAACAGAAAACAGGAAATACCGCACCAATTCTAGCTATCTTGTCATGTATCAGTAAACTAGTTGGGATGTCATGCAATTAAACCCAAAACATAACCTATCGGAAACTTACTTGGCTCAAAATCATATTTGGAAATCAGCCCTTCAGACAGAAGTGCATGTTTGAGACAAGCCAAGGCGACCCCTTCAAGACTTTCTTCTTGTCCTCTTCCAATTCGAACCCTGTGACACCCCGGGGTCTATGAGGCCAGGAAGTGTACCCTGGTGCCGGAATGAGCATGGATAAGGAGCAGCTTCCAGCAGGTTTTATATGGAGGGGCACATGAATGAACCGAATCCACACCGGAATAGGAGAGATCCTGAGACTGTTTAGGGATGGGGCTGCACAGCTGGAGCGATTTCGTAATTATACGGGTATAGGACTGTATAATTAAGAATAACTCAAATAAAGTGATTTTGAGGTTGTATAGGTATAGGACTGTACGATTGAGAATAGCTTAAATGGTTTGATGGGTACTAACTATATCAACAAGGTGCACCTACCTTTTTGGTACTCATTCTATAAAAAACTCCAAAGTTAAGCGTGCTTGACTTGGAGCAATTCTATGATGGGTGACCGCATGGGAAGTTTTCCCTGGAAACGTGCGAGTGAGGACAAAGCATGTTGGAAAGGTCCCATGTTGGTCTGTAGTGACAGTCGACAAGCCGGGACGTTACAAACCCAAATGAGGAAAATATTGTTTGGTCTCTGGATGATTCTGAAATCTCCTTTGATATACCAAACATTCATCATTTGGCTTGCTTAAAACAGAGTAGATCTGGTGCTAAAAGAACTTGCTTGTGACGATCTGGAACTCAGATCCAGATGCTAAAGATCACGATTTAGAGTACTCGCTATACTAACACTGAAGAGCGGACGAAACCAAGGAAGGGATATTGTAGCAAAAGTAATGGTTGTAAAAGCTGATGTGAGTAATTGTAGATCTAAGTGCAGATCTAAGATGGAGATGGAGTTGTGTTTGTGGAAACGACACGGTGTGAATGGCAGGTAACTAGGGTTGAGAGAAAGAAACACTTTGCATGCGTGATTTATTGACTACACCAATTATCTAATTAGGCTTTCTGATACAAGTCAAGGTAGGATTAGAGATAGAAGTTCACGAGTTTGATAATCATATCTAGTATGTATAAAATGTAACATGTGAGATATTTAGTTCATGACTTTTATAACTACTTTTTTTTTTACGAGAATATAAAATTTCATATATAGATCAAACTGATACAATAACAGACATAAAGTCATGTCCTGATACAAATTACAGTAATTAAAGAAAACTAGAGAATAACTGAAACTAACTTTATCATATGACAATATAGATACCCGAATACAAGATAAAGAGAAATGGCTGGAAGGAGATGCAAATGACCCAGCTGCTAGCTTGTACTAAGTACAACTTAACACCAATGGTTGAAAGTGAATAAGGAATAGGGCAGCGATCCTCATGAGAGGGGTCCTGCTAATGCAGAATGCACCACCTAAACAACAACTAGAACTAGTTGTTGCTCCAAGGTGTCTAACCAGCGACACTTCAACAAAGGGTAAAGACTCGCACTTGAGATCTTTGCACCAGCATGGCCAATTGAACCAACCGTATCGAATTAGAATCGATGACAAAGGTTCCAACCTGACCCATCTAACCATATCGGATCTGTCACCATTATTGTCATCGTCCCCACCACTGTCACCACCAACAGCACCGTTGGCGCCACCGCCACCGCTGTTGTCGCCCGCCACCAAAGCCATCTGTAGTGATAGCTATAAGAGAGGAGGGTAGTAAAACCAGGCAAGGAACTACTAGCTTGTATAAAGCTTCTAAACTTTCTCACACACAATATGTTAAACACTTTGTGTGCAATTATACAAACCCTAGCTCTTTACAAAAATAAGTATTAAAAGCATTAACCATAGATGAATGGTACTCAATAACTTATCTCCAACTTAAGAAGACAAATTGAATTCTTGCAATTCTCACCAAAAAATAAACACAGAGCCAACACTTTCACCAAAAAGCCACGCCCAATCCTTTTAGTCAAAAGGAGAAGATGGAAACTTCAAACTAGCCACACCAAATCTTGACAGATGAGAAAGAGATTGAAAATGGATGGTAAATCTACTCATTTATGAGGGTTTAACTTGTACTTTTATAACTATATCTATTATGTACATCATCAGGTTGTATATGTCTTGTAACATCTATTATAATAAGTTTGCTCGTTGTTGATTTGCATCGAGTGCCTTATCTTATAATATATAATTTATAAATTGATTTATTCTACATTGTTCTAATGTGACTTGGACCGGAAAATCTTCTCTCTACCCAAACTTTTTTCATCAAAAGAAAAAGAAAAATACTTGACCTTTTTACTTCACCTTCACCTTTTTTTCTGATCGAGGTCACCATCGCATGGGATGGTAAGAGGTGTAACACAAAAACATTAATGAAAACACAACCTATGAAACTACCATGACGAAACAATGGGTAAATAAATACCAAGGTTATTAAACCCGGCTCGGTCATTGACCCATTTCAGTGGCCGGGTCGCAGTTTTAGAGGTTTAATCGCGATTCAACTGGGTCTGATCGGTATTGATATTAATAGTATAATATATATATTTTTAGCAAAAGGTCTAACCAAAAGTTTGATCATGGTCTGGCCAGGACAAAATTTTGAAACTTTTGACTTTTAACCCCAAAAAAACCGAGAATAGGTCAATAAACCCAGAAAACCCGAAGAACCCGTCATGACCCGGTCGGTTTTTTTGAAGGGTACAACCCGGAGGGAAAAATACGGTATTTTCTCCGGGTCATGGTTACCCCGGTTCAACCGGCCGGGTTTGACAACAATGATAAATATTTCATGTAAGTAAGTAGCATGTGGTTTGGAGTTTCCATTTTTTTGATTACATTGAGAATTCTAACGTAAATGCTAAACTAATCAACATTGTCGGCGTTCGAACCCAAGCCCACTAACCCAACAAATCGTGGGAGGTGCCAACTCGACTACACGTCGGAGGCGTTTGGAATTTCCATTTTTAATCGTGAAACTCATGTGCAGGGTCATTATTTCTTGTGCATTTTCCTAATTCCATGCACATTGAATCAAGTATATTGACATGTCATTCATAAAGTAGCAGCAGATAATTTTGACCCAATTGTCAAATATCCACACGGACCACACAGACCCGTGAACATAAAAACAACCCAAATTGACCAGGTCTCCTACTTTGACCCTAAAAAGTACATGATCTAACTCAGTAGCCTAACAACAATACACCAATTCTATACATACCCTCTCTGTTCCTCATTTCTGTGACCCTACCACAATTTTTTATGCCACGTGTCATGACCACAGTTGTGGGATCACATCAACCATCCCCCATTGCCACGAATATTATTATTGTGAAAAAAAAGACCCATAAGAAAGAAGAATGGTTCACAATTTTTTTATATAATAATTCACTTATTTCTAGTTTTTTCATGATCTTTGAAAAGATTTGATTACGTGCGAAAACATTTGTTCTTTTCCTGCCAATCAGAATTGAAGGATCCAAACATGTATACATATATTTTAACCTTTTTTTCACATGGGTTGATTCTGCTACATTCGACAAATTCTGAATTGCCCTGCAAAAGATCTCACTAGTCGCACAGGCCACAGTTTGTAAAATCTAGTGTAACATTTTATCTTATAGGACTGACAGAATATCTAATGACTTGTCCTAGCATTGTAGCCCTATTACTCTTTTCTGGTCTTCCACAGTTCCGGTAGTACTCATTTTCCTTCGTGAGAAAGGTGATTGACAACCCTTCTACCAACTTAAATTATGCTTCCAAACCATATTTTCAACCCGTGAACTGGAACAAAAAGATTAGTTTCAAAAAAAAAAGAAAAGAAAAGAACTGAAACAAAAAGATTGTTTACGAAGAAGGAACATGAAATATTATTAATGTATTAAAAAAACATTTCTTATTGGGTATTCTGAATTTTGTCGTGATTGATTGGATTGGACTTGTTGCCCAAAAAAAAAAAAAAGAAGATTGGATTGGACTTGAATCACCACCTAGTTATAGTGAGTGAATTCTCAATAGAAAATTTTTGCATCCAAGAGATTCAAACTTAAGATTTTATTTAAATAGAGGAAACTCTAAACTACAAAATCTTCTTTAAGTAGAAGTAAATAATTCATCACTTAAACCAATACTAAATCAGATTGGAAATTTTCTTTTTAAGAGAAATATAATTGAAATATGAACATATTTTTCGGAACTAACATTATTGCCATTATTAGACTGTATTTATTATTTTGTGAATTTTCCTTCGGATGGGACAGTTGTGAATCAATTTAGTCAGCCTTATATTTGTCAGCTCTACATGTAAAGAGATCTCGTCTAGCTTTGGGAGCATAAATAAGAAAGATATGGTGCTATCAACTCTGATTGAACCATTCGATGGGGATTGGAGTCTTTACCATCGGCCTACGAATTGAGAGGTATCATTCCCCACCTACAATCAGCCATCAATCAAAGTGGTGACCCAATCTTTATTATTTTCATTGTTATTATTTTAGTTTTGACTGATAATTAGGGTGTGGGGTTATTGTGGCCCGTTGATATTAGTGCATGGCTTCTATTGTCGAGGACGAAGATAGACGGCCTATGGTATTAAATGTGGAGAATTATTGATTTTGTTGACATAACTAAGCGAATTTTTAAGTAGAATTAACGATTTCCTAATATGTATTTGATTAATTAAATGAAGAAAGATCAATATCTCAAAATTTTGGATTGCATCTATGAAAGGCAAGGACTTCGATGAGAGTGTAACCATATTTCATAAAAGCAGGGTATTTAAAATAAATATTTGATAAATTATCATATTAAGGTTGTCTCTCTCCACGAAAAGCTCTTCACGTCCTTTAAAATTCAGATGTAAGTGGGATCTTATTCTCTATAGATTTATCTCATTCAAACAAGATGCAACTTCAATGAGCTACATTAAGTGCTATTGCGATTGTAGGAAGGATTTAAGATTTTGTGTTCAAGAGTCTCACTTTTCTCTCTTAAACTAAAAAAAAAAAAATACTAATATTAATTTCCTAAAAAAGGGATTAACTTTTTGAAATGCTTCATTTGGAACTACTACTAGCTTATTCAGGACAAACTCGACAAAAAAAAGCTCTTAAAGAAAAACAATTGTTTTTTTTTTGGTCTTTCGAGTAGAAAACATATATAAATGGAGGGTGGAGATGGGATCTCGTAAACATGGAACTCCCTAAAATGAATGATTGGGAGACTCAAAGTACGTAGCGAAATCGTCAAATGACAACAATTTTTTTTTTTGGAAAAGATATAGCGTTCAAGATAATGCGTTGACAAAAGAAGATTGTTGTATTTATGAGTACATCACAATAACTACACTTCTAGTTCCAAATGAAAAAAGAAACAAGATGCCCCACATCAACCTATTTGTTGTACCGACAACATATTAAAATTCCAAATATCTCGGTGAAAAGTTCAATTCAAACCCAGAATTATCAGGCATTAGTAACAAATAAAAAGCACATCACAAAAACAAGAGAGAAATAATTTTACTTGTTACTCCGAGTCCAAAGTAAAACCGAGTCCGTAGAGCTTTCCCATTAATTTAGGTCCATAAAAAAATCCACGCCCTAGTAGGTACTAGTAAACCTCACTTGGATTTCATCAAAAATCTACCTTCAAACTATTTTACCGCCAAATGTCACAAACTTCATTAACTTTCGCCTACAAATTCTCCTCCCCTTTCTTTTCCCCAAAAATAAATCCCCACATAAAAATCCCATTACGTAGTAACAAAATTTTACACAAATAAAGAAAAATTAGTAAAATTGAGTAATTGACCCTTCTCTCTCTATCTCTCTCTTTGTCTTTTAAGATCTCCATATTCTTCCATTAAACAGTCACTCACCTCCCTCTCACACTACTCTCTACTCAACCACCTTACCTATTCCTTCCTTACTTCCTCTCTCCTTGTCTTCCCTTCCCTCCATGAACATTATTTACCTAAAAGCCTAAAACCAGTACTAGTAATAGAGAGCAAGAAACAAGAAAAACAACACACAAAACAATGGGTAAAGCTTCTAAATGGTTCCGGGCCATCCTCGGCCTGAAGAAACCCGACCCGCCATTACCTTCACCTCAACAACAGCAACAACAACAACCCGAGCCCACTTCCCGCTCCTCCAACAAAGACAAGCGTCGCTGGAGCTTTGTCAAGTCCTCCCGCGAAAAAGACCACCACCACCACCAACAACCACCTGCCAAGCCAGCCGCCTCTCCGTACGTGCAGGCGACGCGGGAAGAGTTATTATACGCGGAGGCGGAGGAGGACCCGAGCAAGCACGCCATTGCAGTGGCTGCGGCCACCGCGGCTGTGGCGGAGGCGGCAGTTGCGGCAGCACAGGCTGCCGCTGAGGTGGTCCGGCTGACCAGCAGCGGGAGGTGCGTCGGGAACCCCGTCGTCGTCGGTTCCTACGTTGGCCGGAGCTGCGGTGCCGGAGTTCTGGAGCCTGAACTTGCTGCGGTTAAGATACAGTCAGTTTTTCGAGGCTACCTAGTAAGTAGTAGTAGTAGTAGTAGTAGTTTTTGTTTCTTTATTTCTTCTAGGAAATTAAGGAGAGAATATTATCATTCCATTCTATTCTCATTATCTCATTTTATTTACCTTTGTCATTTTGTGATTTACGGGATTACCGCTCTCATTCCTGTCTACACTTGTATAGTTACGAGATGTGTTTATTAATACTTTGACAACGTTTTCTGTTCCCTACATGCAAGGCGTTTACTTGGTTTTAAAGCATATTTATATGAAATTCACTATTTTTCTTCTATATAGATCAATTTAATTAATATTGGTTGGTCCAAGATTGAAGAAATGACTTTTTTTGACGTTTGTTACTGAATTTAGCTTCCGGGAAGGAAGATTCGGGTTTTTTTTTTGTTTTGTTTTACATATGCTAATAATGGTGGAATCTTGATCTTCTTTTAGTTTCACTGGTGTTAGAAGGTGTCATTTTCTCTTGGTGTCTGAAACTTGCATGGATTCTTCTTCTACTCCTACTTCTTCTCCTGATCTAGTTACTCACACACCAGTTGGGGAGGGAAGTTGTCTTTTTCTGCTTGGAAAAAGGAATCACCGCCTTCACTTTTGTCGTATGAGTTGTTCTATGCTGTCGTTTTGCTCAAAATCACCCATGCTTAGTAAGCCTCACCCCTTGTATAGGGTATAGACCCTTTCCCTTTCCCTCTTATTAGTGGCTGGTCACTACCATGCACTAGGGTGCGCATAACACCACCATCCCCCTAAAAAAACCCATCTGGGCTAAAAAAAATAGTTCTTTCCATTTATCTGTGTTGGCCTTTTCAACATTGAATGGACAGAATTTGGTTATTGTTCCTTGTGTGTTATTGTTTCTGTCGTAATTTCATATGGGATCTGAGGAAATTGGTATAAACTGTAAACTTGACCAATTGTCTTTTTTTGCAGTATGGCCGGTGTGATTATTATAATTTTTAGCTGATTATGTGCAACTTTAATGCTTTTGTACTTATGTAGAAATTCTCTTACCTACCGTTTTCAGGTGCGCTTAATTTGGACCACTACTAGATTTTCTAGGAAATTTCTACGTGACGATGACTTGTGAACAAGATTCTATATCTGACCATAACTACCAGGAAATTAAAGACATTGATGTCCTGAATTTTCTCAAAATAGATGAGGTTTATGCTGTAATACTCTTTCTGGTTGGACAATCGACCCACACAATGTAACTTTTATTAGGATTAGATTATAACTACCAGCCTTACTCTTGTCCCTCCTCTTCTTAAATTTGCAAATCTAGTTTCTGAGTAGTGGGTCCACTGCATTACATTAGACTTAGGGTGTGTGTGTCTACTTGTATCCTTAAGTCAGATGAACAACTTTTCTGAAAATGAAGAAGGCTTCTTCTTGGGTGGGTTGGGTTGGGTCAGGGTCATTTAATACAGGATCATATATTGAATGACAAGTCAGATGCTTTTGTATCACCTTTTTTGTTCTTCCAGAGTGTGTGTTGGGTAGGATATGTCCTTGTCTTCTTGATGTGAATTTTGCAGTGTCAGGCAATCATTTTAATGCTTTTGGGTTTTGGATAGGAAGAGAAAATGCTTCTCTTTAAAAACTTTCCTGTTTGCTTTAAACTTTCAAATTGTGGTGGCCATAATTTTTCTTGGCGCCACAATTTCCTTTGAATCCCCAGCAAATTTAATTCCCTCCCATTATTGCGAAGACATTCACAAGATTGTGCAATATCAATGGACTCTTAGTGGTTAACATTCTCTTTTAGTCAAGAAGTATTAAACTATTAATTGCATGATTTGTTGTTAAGAAAAAAAAAGTTGATATATTTAATTGTTTCTGTAAATAATGCAATGAACTATTCTGCGAGTGGTAGACTGGTACTGCAGTCTTGGTTTTAATGAGGCTTTTGTTGTGTATATTGAAGGCAAGGAGAGCTTTGAGAGCATTAAGAGCATTAGTAAAGCTGCAGGCACTAGTAAGAGGTCACATTGAGAGGAAAAGAACTGCAGATTGGCTTCACAGAATGCAAGCAATATTGAGAGCACAGGCAAGAGCACGAGCAGGAAGGTCTCAAGTATCTGAATCTTCACATTCAAGTAGCAAGTCTTCCCACTTTCACCAGCCTGTAAGGAATAATTCTCAATTCTCCCTCTCATATTTTGAATTGATTCTGCAGAATATTTTGCTAACTTTGACAGCGGGCTCAATGTCTTTAGAGCTGTAGGGAACCTTTATGTGTACTATTGGGCATCTTCTCAGTATATGTAACAGTTTATAGTGTAGTGAGATAAATCAATTTGTTGGGAATTGTGTATAGGTAAAAAAAAAAAAAAGAAATGTGCTTTCTTTATGCAATGAAAAGAAACTTTAAACAACTTTATCAATGTGTCTGCTGCATGTCACGTGGCATTAACCTTTCCTTTCTCCTCCAATAGTAATTTACTTAGCTTTATCCCAACACCGGTCCATTGTTTTGTAATCCACAGACATGTATCAGTTGCTCCCTAGACTATGGTTTTTAATAAACATTACCTGCAATTTGTGTTCTGTTGACCAGACTCCTATGCAATGTGGAAAGTGTCTTTTTCCAATGTTAATCAAAATGTTTGTATTGGAGTCGTGCCAATATATCCCCGCTTCAATGAGTATTGTTAGGTTCAATATTTGTTGGATTCATGTGATATATCTCTCATTATGGCTGTATATAACCTGGATACAGGGTCCAGCCACCCCTGAGAAATTTGAGCATGTCATACGAGCAAAGAGTGGAAAGTATGAACAATCATCAATCCTGAAGGTATCTTGTCCCTCCTTTTGGTCCTACTTTTAGGGTCCTAGTTTGTGCTATTATCCAAATCCTGATCACTTACATCCAACATTTGCAGAAACTTGGATCAAAATCCAATGGAAGGGCTATTGGTGATCAAGATGCAACACACTTATCCTTCAATTGGTCTGAACAGATGCGGGATCAAAGGCCGTTTTCAAGAGCTGCTATCGCTGATGATGAAAAGAGCGACAAGATCCTGGAAATTGATCCAGGGAAACCATACACTAATCCAAAACGCAGGAACCTGTTCCACTCATCCCACCTTGCATTGGCCTCGGATCAATACAGCCACAGCTTCACAACTTCAAAAGACTCACTGGCTCATCTAACAGTTCCAAGTCCCTCATCTGGTGAAGTCCAGTCTTTTAGTCCTATGAAGTTCACATTCGAGGCGGAGGAGACATTCTGCACCGCTGAGAACAGCCCTCAACTATATTCGGCATCATCTCGGGGCGGCAAGAGAAGTCCCTTTACTCCAGCCAAGAGTGACGGCACGAGGAGCTTTCTTAGCGGTTATTCAGACTACCCGAATTACATGTCTAATACAGAGTCTTCAAGGGCTAAAGTGAGGTCTCTTAGTGCTCCAAGGCAAAGGCCTCACTATGAGAGATCAAGTTCTACAAAGAGGTACTCACTCTTTGGCTTTGGTGAAACAAGATCTAGCAGTGCACAGAGGGCCTCTACATTGCGTTCTAACTTCACCAGCAAAGCTTATCCAGGATCAGGCCGCTTGGACAGGCTTGGGATGCCGGTTGGGCAGAGATTCTAAAATGATGATTTCCGAAGAGTGTTAGGTTCTTTAAGTAGGCTCTGATCTTTGCTAACTTATGTAAGTTTAATAGTCCATAATGGTTTTTGTTCCCCTGTCAGTCTTAGAAACTTTGATATGTACTGTTTAATTAGAATCTAACCAAGATTCTTACTTGTGTTACATATATCTAGTGCATGCCAATATGCCATCCTTTTTGTATTTAGATGAAGGCTTAACAAAAATGATAGTTGCGGTCAAAACAACAATGATAGTTAACTTCTAATAAGATTTCTATATGAAACCTTACTTTAGTACTCTTGACTTTGTTTCTGCCGAGTAGGTTGTTACAACTTCCAAGTTCAATTTCTTATAATCTACAGAGTTTTGGGCAATTGGCGATGCAATGCCTTTGGATTTTCTTTTCTTTTTCCTAATTCTTACCTTTGGATTTTCTTTTCTTTTTCCTAATTCTTACTCATAAAGATTTGTTCTTTGTTTTAAGTTAACTACTGATATTAACAAGTTCTTCTGTTTTGTCCAATTCAATTCGAGTCGGGTCTGTGAAATAGCAATCTTGTCAGAATTTATTACACCGACTGGTGAAGATTGCAGTATGGCCCACATGGGATATCTTTAGGATGAGTTTGCATTGAAGCTTCTACCTTTTTAGGACATGGAAAAAAGATGATGTGCCGGTGACTGTCAGGTGTTTGATAGTCACAACTCTGAGGAAAATTGTCATGGCTACTGCGTCCTACGGGCCCCGTATGGTCTATCAATGTACCTTTCTCATCAGGACTTTCCTTATACTGAAGTGGAAATATTGAGTAGCCCTCTATGTCTTGAGTAGGTAGCCCTAAAATTCAGCTATACCCAACAACCACCAGCTTTTAAGTGACCAACTATTTGTACTTTGGAGAACCCTCACAGTACAGGTTGGTTACGAAGTAGGGTCATGAAGTTACAGAGGAATAGGGAAAATGAAAATTAAGAATTTAATTACGGGGATCCAAAATATAAGCCAAATAAAATCCAGAAGGTAATGCTAATGCACTTAGAAATTCAAGGAAAATCACTGTCAAAACTTTTTCCCTAAAAGAAAATATCTATGTTTGTTGCCTTACTGCCTATAGGTTTATTGATTAGGTTAACGTCTCCAATCCTCCCTTGATAGAGTTGTAACATCAATTTGTCCTGAAAAGAAATCTCAGGAGAGAAAAAAGATAGTACAAACTTCTTGAATCATCAACGCAGGCAGATGATTCTTCCGTGTCATCACCAACTAGTATTTGACAGGATCACGAGAAGAATTATGCCGGACTAATTCTTGAAGACATCACTAACTCGCTGTAATGATGATAAAAAATAGACAACTTTTAGAATCAAGGAGGTAGGCAGGGGTGATGATGTGGAAAAGAATCCTCTCTCTATATAAAATATTACTTCCCATATCCAGAGTCAATCACGGAGTATAACCTATGGATTTACATATGTGAAAGCCATCCCAAACAAATGAAAAAATGAAGATGAACATGAAGAAAAAGTAAAAGGTAACAAAAGAATCGCTCCACTCTAAAAGATTTTAACAAAGAAAACGCTCATCAGTTATTACATTTCCATTTAGAGGTGGGCACACAGCTCAGATAATGGCACCAACTGCAGTGGTCGTTTCCATTCTCTCCCCTAAACAACATGACCAATCCCAGAGTGAACCTGCAAAAAGCAGAGAACATGTTACTTTTCCTTGAAAACCCAGTTAGCATATGCCATTCTGTATATAAAATTCAGGAAACATGGAATAAAAACTAGCGATCCTCAACAAAATTAAGTAAGCAGTCATCAGGTTTTCATGGAGTGTCTTGTATTGGAACAAAATTGATCAGGCCACACTTCAGTAATGCCACCGATAGGAACCAATATCTGAACTTACCCTACAATCAGTAAGATCATTGCCACAACCCAGAAAATGTATTGGTAAGGCTTGTGCTTTGACTTAACAGGAGCATCAGCTGGCAGATGCCGTCTATCCACCCATCCAAACTGAGGGCGAAGCAGCAACACAAAGCCAAGAAGAAAACCGGCTAAGAAACCTCCAATGTGTGCGAAGTTATCAACATGTGGAAGAATACCAACAGCTAAGTTGATGGCAATGATGACCACTAGTGTTAATAGAGCAGCAATCTACAAGAGCAAGGAAGCAGGAAGAGTTACACAATAGTTTTGAACATAAGTACAGAACTTAAAAGAGATGGCAAGATTGTTCTTCTTTATGCTCACTCATTTCCACTTTGATATTGCATAATCGAAGAATTTCCCTTGATGAATATGTTAAATAAAATTTGTAGATATGGAAAAGCGACCAAGGTTAAGTAGCAGACCTTATTAGAGTAGATTGTCCAGTTGGTGAGAAGCTCTGACAGCATAGCTCCAAGAAGTCCAAACAAAGCACCAGATGCACCAACAGAAATGTTTTGTTGGATAAAGAGTGAAGACAATATGCTCCCACCAAATCCTGACAGCAGGTAGATGATTCCAACTCGCACTGCAACAATTCATTCCAAACAAAGATCATCACTTTGGTTAAAGACTAGAAAGCGTTTCCAATGCCTGCTGCAGGGACAACAAGATTTTTCCTTGCTATGTTTGATAAAAGAAGTAGAACATCAGACAAGGTCAATGCATAACCTACCAAATCCAAATTGCTGTTCAAGGCGGATCCCAATAAAGACCAAGCTCAACATATTTGCAAGCAGATGAATAACCCCTGCATGCAACCACATACAAGTGATGAGTCTCCATCCTTGATGCCCATGTACTACTTTGTTCCATTCCAAGGCTCCCATTTTCTCCAATCTGCACAAGCATGGGAATACTTAACCTCAGCAACTAAAATTCTCATCAGGCCTTAAGAGAAGCAAACATTGGGGAGGAGAGGTAAATGAACAATGGTTACCACTGTTACCATTACAGAATGTGTCACAACCAGCATGAGTTTGAAATCAAAGGCATAATTATAGACATTAGGCAAGCAGATAGCTCTACTTCATAGATAATGGCATTCTACTACGGGATAAATTTGTACTGTGCACCATTCTGTAATGATATAATTGTAATTGTCTTATGATGGAGTTGTCTCATGCTCGAATAATCTTAAGCAACACGAATTACAAGACTGCTCGTAGATGTTTTAACTACAAAAACGTAAATAGAAAGAGAATATTATTCAAAGCTAAATTTCAAGAAAATCTCAAAATGACTAGTTTTTACTATAATTCTTTTTGGCATGCTTGATTAGAAAGCATGTAGGACTATTTCCATGCAACCAAAGCAAGCACAGATTGCAGTTTATATAAGAACTTTTGCCTAGAACTCTCAAAAACCTGTCGCAGGAACAAGAGCGGGACTCATATATCCAAAGGACTTCACATGGCCCGCTCTGAACAGTGATTACTGCTTAAATTAAGAGAAAGTATCTTTTTTTTCTTTTTAACCTTTAATACCTCGCCCGTACCAAAAAAAAAAGAAGAGGAAAATAGTATATTTAAACAATTTCTAAACAATCTATAAGTAGAACAGATGCAAGCAAACGCAAAAGGGTTCACTCTCGACCAAAAGCTCTTTATTTTATGGCCAATTTCGGGCACACTCCTGATAGATTTCTATCAAACAGGATATTCAAGCAAGCTCGATATATAACTGCAGAAAATATCATTGCTCATAAAGTGGACTTAAATTGAATATGAACAACTCTACCTCTATCAACAGTTCTTTACACCATATTTTCCAGACAATTCCAAACCAAAAAAATTGATCTTTGAAATCAACAAACCAGCTAGTGATGCATAAACAACAAAGGTCTACGACGCAGTTAAATAAAGATTCTGGTAACGGAGATCAACAAAATAACCCTAGGAAAATAAAAGAAAAAAAAAACTGTACAGGTCTATGGCGCAAACAGTAAAAAAAGTAAAACTTTCAAACTCCTGGAAGATGCTCTACAACATAAGCCATTACTGAAACTAAAAGGCATCAAAGCAATAACTAAGAACATATATTCCAAATCCTATATCAATCAAATCATGTGAAGCCGACTACACAAAGCTAACAATCAACAGGGCAACAAACCCAAAATTATCCAAATTCCCATAATCGCAAACTCAGTAGAGAAACACCTAATTCATCAAAACTACTCTAGCCCACATCAGAAACACAAACAAAAACCTAGAAAATTTAAAAAAAACAAAAGTCAAAAGAGGAGGACTCACGTAGCAGAAGATGGACCAAAAAGAGGATTCTCTTTCAGAGGCTGAAAAGAGAACCTTCCAAGGAACTTAGCCACACAAGCACCAGAGAAACCCGAGTTCTTCTTCGGGCAATCATTGACATACATGACCACAATGAACACAGCAATATTGGCAACAACAAACATAGGGATCAGCCATGAAGTCCACTGCTTATCCGAGGTTTCGATGTAGTACGATGAGAAGTTTCCGTTGCCGTTATTCCTGTTCTTCCCTCTCTCAAGATCCACGCTTGCAGCCATCCCTCCTTCCCTTCTCTTACTCTCTCTCTCTCTCTCTCTTTATAAAGTTCAAAACTTTCTGTTACAAAGAGACAATCTTCGAGTTTGTTAAGGTTTCAACAGAGTTGAGGGGTGTTTTTATATGTGAAGACAGTAGGTTTCTTCTCTGAGGAAGGAGCAGTAGCTTGTAAGGAAAACGAGAGAAAATCTAGAGAGGAGTTAAGCTTCCCCTACCTTTCTGGTTTTTTGGGTTTGTTGAGTAAGTAGAGATTTTCGTGGGAGGCATCAATATTTTATGGTCTTGTTTGTCGAGAAGTTTTAACCGTTGTGTTGTTTTACTTTTAATAATGTAATGAAAAGGGCAATAAATGTCAGATTAAACTTACTCGTTAGTCCTTTATAAAGACTAAAGAGTGTTCCTTTTTCTGGAAATGTGGGTATGTTTGGGAAGTAAACATTAATCATTAAATGCGTATAATATAGTGTAGGCTTTGGTGTTTGATTCTTACTATAAAGTTCCAGACCAAAAAGAAAAATAAAATTCTTACTATAAAGTTTAGCCAGGAAATGGTATCATCCTCAAAGCAAAACGCGTGACATTTTTTCGTGGAAATTACCTGGCAACCCTTCTTGTTTAAGAGATATTTGGGCCTAATTTATGTGTTAGATTGTGCCTAAAATTGTGGTAAAAAAAATTATGCCTAAATAATATAATATCATACAGTCTTGGTTCTCTATGTGATTTAGGAAAATACCAAACATTAATATTTAATTTTACGACCTTTTCGACAAAAAAAAAATAATAATTTTACGACCATATTTTTATGACATGATCTTGTGTGTTTTTTAGAAGGATTTTGTTCCCACAAGCAAAACCATTCAGTTTCGCACGATCGAGTACCATTGAGCTGCAATGATGTATATTAGACTGCAATCTGTAGTGCATAGCCTCTTTCTTAATAGAAAAAATACAAATTGTACTAGTCACTCCTATACTTCCTTAGTGTAACCTAAAAAAATTTGGGTAGCCTTAGAAACATGTTTCTGCTGTTGGGATTGATTATTACAAGTGAAAGAAATTGCTATGAGGAGGGGTGGGCTTAGCTGTGGAAGTATGGAATAAATGATAAAAGCATGTGGACTGATTGAAAATGTCATATGTTAGGACGGGATAGAAAGACTTCTTAATATTATTACAAAGTTCGGAATGAGAAAGGAGACGGTTTGATGTCCCATTCATGTTTGCTCACATAAGACACATTTGTCAATTGGTTTAGACTTGTCACCAAGCCCAGTTGAGCTTAAAAGTTGGAAAATGGAAGCAAAAAGGAGTGGTTGAACAAAGAAATGCCATCATAAACTTGGAGGCAGACCAATTCTAATTGGATCGCAAATTCAAAGCCAATAATTATAAGGAGTGAAATGATGGAATTATATGGTTCATAGTTGGTAAAACTAAAAGTGACGATATGTGTATGTCTTACCAATTGGAAGAGTAAAGTAAGATGGGGCATAAACCAACTTCACTATCTTATTATTATTACTAGCTCCTCCTGCAAATATTTGTCGAATTGCATGTAGTGGATTGCATGGACTCTAATATTTCATTTTTATGAAAGATTCAAAGGGTATATGCCTCTCCATAGTGCCATCACCACAAACAATACAAAAACCAGAAGACAACGAAACATTTGTTCTGGGAAAATTATTTTGTGGGTCCTAATCGGCACTACTAAAATGATAGAAACAATACCTGGTCCACACGGTGCGTAATAAAGTGTAACATGGATATGTAGATTATCTACTCCAAAATATACATAAACAAACAAAAAAAAAGTTTACAAAAACAGATTTGGAAACTAAATCAATCTGGAATTAGGACAACAAAAAAAAAAAAAAGATTTTGCTGCCAAGGTCAGTTTAGGTAGTTCAGCTGATTAAGGCGTATTGGAATTGTGTGACACAATAAGCGTGTGTAAAACGAGTATTGTCCATGAAAAAAACCCCAATGTTCTGCATTGTTCTTTTTTGATGGGTTGGGTTGGGTTGGCTTGGCTGGCCATTTCTGGTGTTTTGGATTTCCTTTTTGTTTGTGTTTTTCTTTGAATTTGGAGTTTTGGTAGTTGAGCTGGATATTCATGCTTACAAGGCACTCTCTGAAAATCTACCACATGGCAGTTACCCTTTCTTTCAAAGTCACTTCTGCCACCAAATGAATATTTTTTGACAGTGACTAGGCCCCTACAAATGTGTGAGTCTGGTCAAATTTGAAATTTTCTTAGCTGGAGTAGTAAAAAATTGGACTAAGCAAATTTTTTTTTTTGCTTGTTTGTTTTCTTTCCTATGTTTCATTTGTTTATCTTTGTTGACAAAAGAACGGGTTCCTGCTCAACAATCCACACCATGCTGGAAGTTGAGATCCTTTTTGTGTTGTTAATTTGCGAATCATAACAACAAAATGATTTAAGATACCAACTAAGAAATTTGTTTTTGGCAGAGCCATAAAGTCATCCATAAAATGTAGCCAAGGAGTCAACATGTAAATCCGTTTTCCCGTTCCTTTCAAAAACCAACTTTGCTTTTTCTTGAGTTCGCCTTTTGTTATCCAAAATGATGATTCTATCTCTTCCAACTTTTTAAATAAAAAGGAAAAAATGATAAGAACAGTTTGTTAATAAAAACATATGTCACTTGCTTTGCTTGAAGTTATCCTTTTCCTTTCCTGTGTAGTTTGCCTTTCTTGCATTCGGCTTTCGTGATCAAAATTGATGATTTTAAGAAAAGAGAGGTGCTATCTGTTAATAGCATATGTCACATTTCTGAAGTTATCCTTTCTTTAGTTGCGTCTTTTCTGGTTGTCAAATGGTACAAGCCGACAATTTTCCTGACCTTTCTGCAAATGTGTAAAGGGGGATAGGAAAAAAGAAAAGACTTCTCCAGAGGAATGCATTATATTTACAGAAGCGATAGATATAGAACAGGAAGCAGAACCATAATTTCAATTGCTAAACCATGAGTAGAGACAACATAATTTGGAACTTGCTCAAAAGAAGTGGTCAAGTAGCAGAAGATCATAGGCATATAATAACTATAGAAGATCTTTGTTGGGTCTACTACTCTAAACCTCTAGACTTGAAAACTACACACACGCAATAAGGGCCATCAAACCAATTTCATGGGGTGACTTGTCAAGTTTTTGGGCCGTACCAAAAAAGACTTTAGGCATAAATGATTGGGCCTAAATGGCCAAATGGATAAATCATTATAAAGAGAAAAAAAAAAAGGCTAAATGGATAACCGACGAGTAGCAGAGAACCGTAGAACTATAAGGGGATAGATACTACGTTTAACAGTTTGTAACTGTCATGTCCACCCTCCCGCCTTCTCTCTCGCCTACAAAACCCACCAAGAACTCCAACTTAGCCCATCTCCAGCCATGTCTCTCTCTTTTGGAACTATGCAAGTACACAACAGAATTCACTCAAGTCCACGCCAGACTCACCAAACTTGGACTCATCCGTAACTCACTAGCCTTTACCAGACTCCTGTGCTATTCCTCAATCTCTTACCATGCGGACATCAATTATGCTCGAGCCATTTTTAATCACGACAAGAACCCAAATACATTTGCTTATAACGTGATGATTAGAGGCTATACTCAGCGCGAAGAGCCCGAAGAGGCGGTTTCTTTGTACCAAAGTATGCTCTGTGATGCCAATTCTGTGCCAAATAAGTTGACTTTTCCTTTTGTTTTGAAAGCTTGTAGTCAATTGAAAGCTGTTGAGGAGGGCAAGCAGGTTCATGGGTTGGTTTTGAAACTTGGGCTGGGTGGAGATATTTTTGTGCAGAATAGTTTGATCAGCATGTACTCTGCCTGTGGGTTGATTGGGTGTGCTGGCCAAGTGTTTGATAAAATAGATGACCCGGATGTGGTTTCCTGGAATTCCATCGTTAGAGGCTTAGTTGATTTTGGTCTTGTAGAGGAAGGAAGATTTATGTTTGATGCTATGCCGAAGAAGAGTTTGGTTAGTTGGAATTGCATGATTGATGGGTATGTCAAGGCAGGATTGCTCGAGGAAGCTAGAGAATTGTTTGATGAAATGGATGTGAAGGATTCGGTTTCTTGGAATACCATGATAGGTGGGTATGTCGGTTCAGGTATGATGGAGGATGCTAGAGAGTTGTTCACTGGGATGCCGCGGGAGCTTAAGGATTTAATCACCTTTAACTTGATGGTTGATGGTTATGCGAGGGAAGGTAGGCACAAAGAGGTGTTGAGCATATTTGAAGAGATGCAAGGGACAAATACAGAACCAAATAGATTTACCCTTGTCAGTGTGCTCACTGCTTGTGCTAGTTTGGGGGCTTTGGAGCAAGGTGAACAGATCCAAGCTTACATCAAGAGCGACGGCATTGGCATCGATGCGGTTCTTGGAACTGCTATGGTTGATATGTTTTCCAAGTGTGGAAACATTGATAGGGCGCTTGCGGTTTTTGAGAGTATGGAGGAGAAGGACGTCGGGGCATGGAATTCAGTGATTCACAATCTTGCCGTGCATGGTTGTGGCCAAAAGGCCATATCGATTTTCTCTGAAATGATGAGGAGCAATACACCACCAGATGAGGTAACATTTCTTGGTTTGCTCAGTGCTTGCCGCCATTCAGGACTTGTAAATGAAGGGAAGAGATATTTTCAACTCATGAGTCGAGAGTACGGCATCACACCAAAGGCTGAACACTACGGCTGTATGGTAGATCTTCTATGTCGTGCAGATCTTTTAGATGAAGCAAGAGACCTGATAGAAACTTCGCTGGTGAAATCCAGTGTCCCTATGTGGGGTGCTCTTCTTGGAGCTTCATGCAGGCTACGAAATATAGAGATGGGAGAATATGCTGGAAAGCATCTTATGAAGTTAGACCCTACTGATGGCAGCTGCTATGTGGTTCTTTCCAATATGTATGCAGCTGGTGGCATGTACGAGAAGGCTGTTGAAGCAAGGAAACTTATGAAAGAAAATGGACTAGAGAGAGTCTCCGGAACCAGTTCTATAGAAATAGAAGGCTTGTTTCACGAATTCAGAGTTGGCTCAAGTCCTCTTGAATGAACCATTCTGCTTGAACTTCTCTATGTATGAATGCCACCAGATAAGCAAGCTGGATAAAAGACACTTCTAATGCATAAGCCATGATCCATTCAGTTTAAGAGCTGTCATTCCACAAGTACTTCCGATTTCTCAGCTTTTGCTAATCGACTACTAATTTGCATCTACCGCAAAAATTTATGCAAGATAACCGAAGAACCCGAAGCACAGAAAATCTCACTACTCAAGACAATAGAAAACAACCAAAAAGAGAGATGAAATGTAGGAGAGAATGATGCGCCAAATTTAAGATCATCCAAAAATTCGTCAAACAAGGAAAACCAAGACAATTAATATCCATGTTTCAACTACATCAACGGAAAATTTTGGGAAGTTTATAAAGTTTCCTACTTCAACACAAAAAGGGAAATTTATCGCTTCCCACCGCCACCACCAAGCTTGGGGCCCTTGGGTGCAGCACCCTTTGAGACATTACCCTTGCCTTGTGTCTTCTGGGTCTTGGCCACCAACTCAGCCTTCTTGGCCTTCTTTTCATCCTTGGTCTTCTTGATTCTCTCCTTGATTTCACTAACAATCACAAAAGCAGAATGATTAAAACATAGACAGCACAAGTAAACACCAGCTAGCGCCATCAAAGTCAGCATCAAAATCAACAAACAGCCAAATGTAACAACTAAAACACCTCACAGACAAAGAGGAAATTATGCCTACCGCAATGCAGCTTCACGGGCAGCATCTCGGACTTCAGGCTTCTCAGTTCTCCTCTTCTGGATAACTTCCAAAGTGGCACCAACAATAGACCTGGAGTAAGGCTTCTTGGTGGTCCTGCGCTTCTTCTTCACAGCCTCAGCAGCAATGTCCTAATAACAACAGTAATAACACACCCAACATAGAAGCCATAAGCAAAATAAGAAACACAAACACATAAAAACACCAAGTAACCGAACAACAAGCGAGTGCTTATCACACAAAACATTACCTTCTTGTGTTGCTTCCTGTACATTGCAGTCCAGGTAAGCTTGGAAGGCTTCAAGCGGTTGTGGAAGTACCTCTTGCATTTCGAGTTGGCAAAGAGGAAAACCTACAACCATCCAATAACATACAGGCAAGTATTAAATATACAGCTTTTTTTTTACAATAATTAAAACACAATCAAATAACGAGTTCCACAAAAACAAAAAAAAAAAATCACCTGAGAATCGGAGCGAATGAATCTGATACCCTTCCCTGGGTAAATCTTGGCTCCGCTGAAGCGGCAAAGCTCAGTCCTGACATGTCAAAAATCAACTACTACCATCATTACACATCTTAGATCCCTAAAGACGATAGAACCACAGAAAATTTTAAAAACTTGTGGTTTATTTTCGCAAACATTCCTGGGTGGCCAATAATCAACAGCGTTACTTATGATTTGAGAACCGAAGTGAATAAAGAGCTACAACTGGAATAGCAAAATTGTAAGCGAACCATTTAATAACCAAATAATGAAGAAGAAAAGCAATTCCATGGAGGGAGAAAGAGAGATGGAGGGAAGGAATCGTACTTGAGGACCATGGTTATGTGTCGTCGCCGCTCTGCTGCGTTCTCTGGACACTCAAAAAAACCCTACTGAAGTGGTGCCACTAATATATCCCTCGCGTGAAAACCCTAGCCGAAGGATGGAAAACTCATCGTGTTATGTTCTTATTATGGCTTTTCTGGGCCGTTTCATTCCAAGTAACCTAGCCCAATTTTTTCTCACGAAAATGGGCCTATGATTCTATCCGGGTGCTTAGCGTGTGACACTTTTGTGCCCCATTTGACTGATTGCCTTTTTTCTTTTGACTAGTTTTTGTAATATCATACAAATGAATACTTTTATCAAAATTAATATGAAATTATATAAAGAAATAGTAAACTAATTTATTTATGAATAAATTAGGTAAGAAAAAATAGTAAAATATTAACGATTCCTCCCTAAATCTAAATTATTTATTTACATAACTAAAGTAAGATTCTTTATGTTCCGTTATTTGTAATCTAATTCTTTGAGAAAATGGTAGCTGGATCTATCTCCTTTGCTTTGCCAAACAGACAAAGAAGCATCCTATCTATAGGCACAGCTTAATAAACGGAGAACGCGGCTTAATCCCGATCACTCCCTCAAAAATAGGATGCAGTAATAGAACGCACATCAGAGAAGAGAGTATTCTCTTTATAATTAAACAAGGCCCTCTGCGTCCTTTCTTAATAAACGGAGCAATCCTCACTTGACAGCTCAAAAATAGATTAGCACAAACCCACATGATCGGTATTCGCTTACGTATCAAGCGTGCTTCGTCATATCCTGACTACTCCTCTTTAACTGGCTTCTACTTGTCGTAAAGATAGCAATTTGCTTTTAGGAACATGTGAACTAGGCCCAAGAGGATGCTATTGCAAGAGTCAATCGTTATCTATATTTTATACAGTCATTCTCTTGGACCGTCTCCTCATTCAACTTTATGCTTTCAAATGCCAACGGATGCGCCTAAAAACCCTCCAATGGAACAATCTTAGGCAATGGTGTGCATCTCGTGTTTGTGGTTGAGATAGGGATTAATCATTTCTCTCCTATTTAGATGTCAATTTCCTATTGAGGAAGACTCCCTATTGGTATTGGTGCATCCAAAGGGGGGCCGGAGAGATGAGATCGGTTAAGCAACCTTAGATCGGCTAAGATCGAAAATGCTCTGTCTGTGATTGAGACAAAAAACAAACTAGAGAATGACATAAGTTTGACTCTAAAGGTGTTCTTTATGGATGTGTATTGCGTATAGAAATGATTTTCTTTTTTATGTTTTTTTAGCCTCTAAGCCATAATGCAATTCCTGTATACAACCATTTCTCTTAGTCACAAACAAGACTTGTTCAAAAGAGATAGATTTCAGATTTGGAATTTTCACAAATGGCTGGGAAGATTTGCAGAGAATTTTGAATTTTTATGAAAAGTTCTTACTGATTTTCTAATGATAGCTACACTGGGTTACACATACTATTTATATACAAATCCTAAACTAAAGTTGATGACCAAGTAGTAGTACTAAATACTAAAGTCGGTCACTAATGTATGTCGGTTAACAGAAAGTTTTCCATACATATAACCAAAAAAAATAAGGTGATAAAAGATCTCCTTGTCTTATCCCTCCCTCTAGTTGGTTGAACTAATCTGTAACATTACTATTCCATTCCACAGTAAGTTAAAAAGGTACTTATCGCATATAGCATAATCAAACCACACAGATCCTTAGGAAACCCAATCTCACCTATAGTATCTTCCAAAAAGCTCCAACATATTTTATCATAAGCCTTCACTAAATCAACCTTCAAATGCCCTGAATTTTTTCTTTTCCCCCTAGCCCTTCATAGAATGTATAACCTCTTATGTGATAATAATATAATCTGCCTTTGTCCTACAAAACTCCATTGATTTAAGCTTGACTACTAAAAGAAGCCACCTTTGACCACTCTTATTAGTAATTTTTTCTTTTTTTTTTGAACAAGGGGGAAAATCAATTTATAGATCATCAACAGCAGGTGGAAACCACCAGTACATTTGCAGATTTAGATCTAGCAGATACATGATTTTCCTAAAAAAAACAGAGCAAAAGGCTACGGAGAACGAAGAGGGGCAGTGCCCCGTAATGAGGTTCTGTCCAGAGACAGAATACATCTCTGAGACGAGCGTCTCGTCTCCAACCTCCTCGAGCCCAGAAGTAAATGCCGACCCACATGTCCGGGAAGACAACCCATTAGTTGAACCGAAAACTGAAAGAGAAAACAGAAGCGCATAGACTCCAACCCACAGGTCCGGGTAGATGTCAGCGCAGAGATAGGGGAAGACGAAGCCGCTGACGCCTGCACTACAGAAGCCGACACCTCCACAGCTACTGCTCTTCTTCAAACCCATCTCGAAAAAGCTAGATCTGAAGCAAATATAAAAGAAAAAAGTTAGATCTATTACAGATCCGTAAATAATATGCAAGAATAAAGAAAATAAAGCCAAGACAACAAGGAAAAGGGCTTGTCGACCGGCCCCGGAGGAGCCGGAGGCGGCCCTCTTCCTTGTTGAGGAAAAGGGAGTGTTGTTGGTTTTTAGAGAGAGTTGAGAGGAAATGGGTTTTTAGAGAGAAAAAGCTTACTCTTATTAGTAATTTTAGCATATAACTTGTGGACTAGAAAAAATAATTTTAAACTCACTGACAAATCTCGTTTTAAAACTCAACTAAATGCCTCCACACGCCACCCAAAGCAGGCCCATCCTTTATTTGTTCCGCAAGAGTGAAATTTAATGCATTACTGGGACAGCTCTACGAGCTGCAGGGCCAAGTACATCAGAGTTCAGAAATGGCAAGCACCCCTCAGGGGGTTGTACAAAGTGAAAAACACCAAGGGGAACTGACAAAGCAAAATGAGCCAGCCAATCGGCACAACTATTGGCTTCTCTAAAGATATGTCGCAATAGG